>PVIJ01003022.1:7597-81707 GCA_004024925.1 Scalopus aquaticus | reverse complement strand
CTCCCGTCTCACCCGCTGCTCCCCCCAGAAGTTTGAGTAGATCCGCCTGTTCTGCTCCCCACTTTCTCTGGTGAATGCTCTCACCCCCCTATCCCACACCTCTGGTCTATACCCCAGTACTTCTATGCAACCCCCCCCCCAAGATACTACTTCACAAACACTAGGAAGGCAGTAATAATAAAAACGATGGACAATAGCAATTATTGGTGAGAATGCAGAGAAAGTGGAATCTTCATACATCATTGATGGGGAATGCCCCACTTTAGAAAACAGTTGGGTGGGTCCTCAAAACATGAAGACATAGTTTCTACATGACCCAGTTATTTAACTCTTAGGTGTATATGCAAGAGAAGAACTATACCACCACACAAGAATGTATACATGAATGTGCACTGCAGCATTATTTAGCCAAATATCCACCAACTGATAAACAAAAGGCAGTAGTCATACAATGGAATACTATTCAGCAGTAAAAAAGGATGACATTCTGCTACATGCTACAACACAGATAAACCTGAAGACATCAAAAGTCAAAGCCAGTGACAAGAGAGCACCTGTGGAATGATTCCATTTATATGAAATGTCCACAACGGCCAAATCCAGAGACAGATGCCTATCTCTGTGGCTTGGCTGCAGTGTTCAGTGGTTGCCAGGGGCTGAGGAAAGAAAGCAGTGGGTAGTGAATAACGGGGATGACAAAAAGGTTTTGAAATCAGGTAATGATGATGACTGCAAGATCTCGGGTGTCTTGTTAACAGCAACAGGCCTCTTCCTGTCACAGACAAGCACTGTCCTGTGAAGACGATTTACTTCAGAGCAATTCTTTCATCCAAAGTGTAGGTTTAAAGGCTTGTAAAGTAAGTCCCATATTATTTTTTTAACCCTTTGCACTCAAGGCTTTTTTCATGTGGACGAACCAGCCACTCGAGAAGATTTCAGCTATATTAGGGAAGCGTTTTACAGGTACTTTAAAATCATGTTATACTCAAACGTATACAAATAATAAAATTTCACCAATTTATTTATTTTTACATTGAATACAACAAAATCTGTTAAATATTACCCTCTGTAATTAGTTTTTGTGTGATATTTAGTCAAACAATCCCCAAGATGCAGCCTCGGTTTGTCAGGACACGTACCACAATGCTAAGCTGGACTAACTAAGCTAAGAATTGGCTAAGGATTCAGGCCGAGCCTGGTCCATGAAAGTAACTGCGGTAAGACTATCTTATCACACATCGGAAATAAACAAACTGACTTCCAAACGGCTGGGGCGCCCTAGCTGCGCCCCTTGAGTGGACGCATTAAACTGCCAGAGGCCATAGCAGCGCCGCTCTAGTGGACGCATTAAACCGCCGGGCCCCGTAGCAGCGCCGCTCGAGTGCAAACGGTTAATTTTCCTTTGCTTCTCAAGACTGTGAGCGCTTCGAGTGTTTGAGGCCTATTTAAAAGCTTACCTTCTAGCAACCCCCTTTACAAGTTAACCAAGTAAGTGCTTCTGACTTACTCAAAGACAGAACAGCAGAGTCTCAGTCTTCAGAAACCGCGCAAACTTCCAGTAGCATTATCAGACGGCAGGTATAAAAGTAGTTTGTAATGCTTGCCCTAAGTGCACCCTGTATTGGTTTTAAACCATCAAGTCTACCCGATTTAGTTGCTCAGTGTGCTATTTGCTTTTTACCTGATTACCTTGAAGAGGTGCCTAAATGGTTTCAATTGGCTATTTTAAATCTTTTACGTTTCCTTGGAAAAATGAGTCAAGCTCTTTAAACACATTTAAACACAGGACAGGCTGTCATGCTGTAAAAACAAAAAGATCCAAAATCTCAGTGGCTTGAGCCCGGTTCCCTTTGCTCATGCTCTGTGTGCCCCACAGGTCAGAGGTGCTTCGCCTCTCCCCAGAGGCGAAGGCTGGGGTGCCACTGCCCAGAAAAGAAGGTACATCACAGATTGGCCCTTAAACCCCAAAACTGGGCGAAGAGCACTGTGACCATAAATACCTTCAACACCATGCCACCTCCCTCCAGATCTTTGGCCATTTTTGCTTCTTCCCCACCCCCCAACACCCCTTTTTAAAGCAGCCTGTGTATGACCCCAGGAGCTAGTGATAGATGTCAACAGCACTTAGCGTGTGGTGACAGGTTGAGATTGTGTAAATGAGGAAATGAGAAGGTTCCCCTTCACAAACGGCCGCCCACCTTTCTGCATAGGCAACAGCTCTGGAAGAGCCTTCAGACCTGACGGCAACAGTCACTCATCCTCGAACTCGGGACCATCCACTGCCTTTCCTGAGGCAGGGGGAGCTGCTCCCAGCATGAAGCTACATGAACTCCAGGTGACTGGTCATTACCGCCTGGGTCTTGCCTGAGCCATTCACCCCACCATGCCTTCAGAGACCCCAACCGGGCGGCTGGGAAACTTCCTACTTCCAGACACCAAAAAGCAGGTTGTCAGTCTCTCCTGCTCATGTCCCCAACTGTGCCTCGCACCCCTTCTGGGTAAGAGTGGGCCCCGCATGCTGTGATCAGGAGCAGCTCAAGGTGGATTCTTGCCACTTCTGCAAGGGAGCAACTAGTACATGAGCTGCTACACTAACCCCACGTCGGTACAATTCTTAGGTGTGAAAAGATTTTTGAACAACTCTTGGTGTGTTAGAACCAACAAGCATTATCTACAAATACGCACTGCAAAAAGCTCAAAGGTCTTTCAGGAGTGGCAGAACGGCTTTTAATTTTTAAAAAGTCAGATTATGCAGGAAAACGCCCCTTGGAAATAGAGCAGGCCGTGATTCGCCTGAGCATCGCTTGAGGAAGCAGGTCCAACCGCAAGCCTAGTAGAGAATCCTAGAGCAGCTGGATGATCCCAGCCGATGGTTTCCCTCTATGTCCACCATTTCTCAGCAGGCTAGGGGTCTTGGCAAGGACCCCCCTCCTCCCCCCCCCCTTGCTCCATGCAAGGTCATCCACGGGATCGACCACGCGAGGAGCTGCTCAGCCCGTGAAGACCCGGGTCGCCTGCACGCCTCCGGGCAGCTCGCCACACAAGACAGAGAGCCAGTTCACGGTTTTTATTGTTTTATTTGGGAAAAGTGCTTCTTACAAAAGGGCAGCTGCAAAATACAGAGACCTCTGCAACAATTACTTGTTTTTTTCTCAAAGTGAAAGAATGGGTGGGATCCAAGGAAGCAAAGCAGTAGGTGGACAAATCAGGAGCATCTCCGAGTTATTTTCAGGAGGAAACAGCCACAAATGTAAAGCTAAACTTTCCCATCAAGGGATCTAACTGAACTTGAGCTCATCTCGTGGATTACCACCCCCCCTTCAGTGGGAAAGTGTGACTCATTACTGCAAAACAATTACTCCACTACAAGAAACACCTGAGAACCTAGTTTTGCATCACACCTGTCTACCTGCAAAGCTCAGGGATGGAATGAGGCAAATAGCCACAAAAACCCAAAAACCCAACAACAAAATCCTTCAAAGGAGGACAAAGGTTTCTCAACAGGTGCGTGGGCTGGAAAGGCTAGGGTGGGGGGTCATGAAACAAACAGCTGTGTACGCGACCCAGTTTGTGCCAACACATGGATGGGGTAACCAGACCCCCTCTACGGCTAAGCCCGTTTCTCTAGTTACAGACAGAGCTAGCACTGCGCTATCAACTACCAACATACTGCTTTGTCCTGTAGGATCTACTGGCCACACTAGGCTGAAACCACTAAACCAAGTTTTTCCACTAAGGCTAAGAACACTGCATCTAGGCAGCCGCAAGAGGCTTGCCACACACGCTCCCTCGCCCGCCGTCCACAGGTGTGGACGTCCACGACGGCGCTTCCTTCAGGCCACCAGCTCTGGAGCTGTCTTCCCCAACTTCCTTATCATGCTAAACCCAGTAAAAACACATTCGCACCCGGTTCTGGTTACCCAGTAGTATTATTTGTGTGCAATGAAACAAGAGACCCAAACCACAGAACAAGTGCACAGGGTGGGGATCACAGGGAGAGCAACAGAGATAAAAACACAGATGTGCAGATTTCACCAGAAACCTCGAGGAGCCACCTCGTCTGCAGTGGAAAGGGACTTGCCAGTTCAGAGCTTGACCCATCACCCTAGGAGCCCTGAGCAGGGTCCGTGCTGCCACTTTTGAACCTGGGGCCCTCGACGTGAGTGTGGGAGTCCAGAAGCACTACCCTCAAACTGCTGAGTGTGGTGGGCAACAAAGGACGTGACAAAGCTACACTAACTGTCTGACAGTTAAATTCGTGTTACAAAAACACTAACTTGTAAGATTTATTTTTGTAACTTTTTTAAACAGAGAAAACAACACACTCCTTGGGGAAAGGTGAGGAATCGAGAAGACAGGCCCTGGGTAAAAACTATCACGACAGCACCTGGAGTTGATAGGCCTGCCTAGGAGAGAACCACGGGCACTGCCACACCAGCACAGGGGACAGCTACTGTCTCGGGCTCGCGGCCCAGTTCGCACGCCACGCGGAGCTGCTATAGGTCCAAGTCATAGAAATCTTCCAGCTCGTCGTGAAACAAGTCCCACTCGTCTTCAGAGTCTGTCAGGTCGTCGTCCCCACCTGCAGCCAAAAGCATAAGCAACATCTCGCCCAGCTCAAAGGTGACCACCTCTTCTTCGTCGTTGTCAAAGGGGTTGCTGTTCTCTCTTTCCTCAATGAGCTCCCAGAAGTGGTTCCTTCGTTGGGCCTGTAAAAAACAAGGCCGTGATAGGGATGGCACTGTCGAGTGGTATCTTCTATCCTGTGGTTTCTAAGGCAAAACGTCCAGCACACCAGGGGGCATGGCGAACAGACTTCATTTAGGGTTTCCACTTTACCAATTCCTCCCCTCTGGTTACGCGAGGCCAAGTTTAGTCTAGCGTTTTAAGCATCCTACTTTTCCTGTCACATCCCTCCCAGTTTGCTGCGACTGGTCTCCTTTAAATACTCGAGACTCGCTCCCAGACCTGAGTGTTCATCTTCTCCTTCCCCTACCCCAATCTGCGCAGGGCTCAAGTGACAGCGTGGTATATTCCCCGCCTTTAAAAAAACAGTGAGAGTTACCCGGTATCTGCTTGATGTTCCCACTTTCTGTCTCTGTGGCTCCTCTCTACGGCCATCAGGGTACGCATGCTTGTAAAAACAGTTCCCTCCAAATGGGCAGCTCCCACGTCCTTCATCAAAATACCTGCACGCCTTGTTGCTGGAAAGGAAAATATCGCAACCCTTATTCACAGTGGATTTCAGATCTGGATCTGACTATCATCCAGGGTTTCTTTAAAACAAGGGTTAGAAGCCAGTAGGTCTGTTTACATCCCTCCCCAAGGTGTGTTCTAAAACGTGTGCACTAATGCATGAGACCCTAACTAGACACTGTTCAAGTCTAAGCGGCTTAACAGTTCTTATTAATACCACGGATCCAGCAGAGAAATTCTTCTAGAAAGCCCACATAAGCATATAGGACAACTATAACATGGATTCAGAACAGAGGAGGAGCCCGTTCACTGGGCTCTACCGGCAATACACATTTCATTATAACACAGTCCCGTGGCATGCACCCCAAGGACTGTGTTATAGCCAGAGACATAACAGGTGCTGTGATCAGGATGGACAAAATAAACCGTACTGGGAAGTCAAAGAAAGGGTAGGAAGGAGGTAGGAGTATATAATGCAGCACTGTTCTTTTCAAAGTGAACCCAAGCTACGTTGGGATCTGAGCTTGAGAAAAGGCTGCAGTGCTCATACCTCATTGCCTCCTTGTATTTCTGAATGAGTTTCTGCTTCTCTTCTTTCTCCTCCACCCAGTACTCACTTGGAATGACAAAGTTAGATGTGATCCGGCATTCTGGGCAGGACCTGGGAAACAATGAACAGGCTGCAATGCAAATTCCCCTTCACAGGCCCACTCTTCAAGGACACACCCGGTGTGTCACCTCCAGATTTAAGACTTAACAGGAAGGCATTTCCTGAAAGGGTTCCACACACTGTCACATAACTGACCATTTCTTCTGAGGTAAGGCAAGCTCCTTTATAAATTCAACTCAAAGGCTAGCCAGTTCATTTAAAAAAAAAAAGAAAAACAAAAACAAAAACAACAACAAAAGACATTTCACACAGACTCCTTTTTCTTTCGTTTAAATAAATTTATTTCTTGTAACTTTGCTCTGTTTAGATTATGTAGTTTTTGTTCAGTTATGAGAACAATCTTTAAAGGATGGTAGATTATTGGCTAGCTTAATGGATGGAATAGGAAAGTGGAAAATGTAAAACGTCAGGAAACATACATTCAGAGCTAGATAAGTTTGTTCACTGAGCCTAAACTGGCTAATCCATTAAACACAATCTCCTCAGAAAAAGCACGAAGATTCTACTAACTGATACATAGGGTTTCCTCATTCAAATAAAGTATATATACCAACTAACCTAGAAGCTAGCTGAAATACAAAGAAAAAAAATCCCAATTAGAAGAATACCCCAGTTTCAAGATAAAATGCATGCATTTAAATGCGGTCCATCTGGTTGGAAGTTGGCACAAGATACTAAATTCTTCCCCAAAATAGAAAGCACAAACGTAGATTGGGGAGGAGTCTCACTTTATGATCTTGCTCTCAAATTGCTTAGCACTCCTCCACTTGCGAATACACTTCAGACAGTAGGTGTGGTTGCAGTTGGAGAGAATCCCGAAGCGGCGCTCGCTGGGGTTGGCTTTCTCATAGACCACCTCCATGCAGATCCCGCACACCATGTCCTTGCTGCGCTGCACAGCAAACGAGAGCTCCATGTCCTTCTCATGGGCCTCGATGCAGGACTAGAGGGAGGGGGGAAAGGGAATGAAGTCACTGGGCACGGAAAGGTTCGAATTTGACAGTTATTGGCACATTCAGAGATTCAATTAGCCAACTAAAGAGGTAACACTCCTGATTTAATATTAAAAGCAGTTTGGCTCACAAGTACACTGACATTATGAAATTTTGCACTATTTAAGCCAAGTAGTGAGGAAGTAACTTCAGGAACTGAAAAACTACTGTTTTCTCGATCCTATTTGACCCGTTAGCTGTTCTTCAGTTTGCACTTTCTAGACATAAACTGTAATTATGATAGACTAATTCACAACATGACAGAAAAAAGAACGTTAGGTGGCAATTATGTGGCAGGCATGAAATTGTCTTATTTAAAAAAAAAAGCTTTGAGATATAATTCATACTACTTAACTCATTCAGATGATTTTTATATGCCCAATTGTATAACCACCACAGCAATCAATTAGAGCATTATCTTTAACTCCTTCCCAGAGAAAACCCACACATACAATAGCCACCCTTCTCCCACATCTCCCAGTCCTCAACAACCACTAATCTGGATTTGCGCGTTAAAAACAATTCATATAAACATGTCCTTTTATGACTATGTTCACTTTGCATACTTGAAGGTCACGTATTCTAGAATACATCAGCAGCTCATCTTTTTATTGCCAAGTAATACTCCAATGGAATTAAAGGGGATCATACTCAGTGAAATAAGCCAGAAAGAAAGAAAAATATCAAATGGTTTCTCTTATAACAGGACTACAAGGAAACCAAACAGGAGTGAGACTCAAGCGGGGGTGGGGAGAAGGGATGGGAAGGGCACAAAAAATGGAGTAGAAAAGAACACAAGGGACCACAGAGATGGATATGGGTGAACTGGTGGTGGGTTACCCAAGGGGAATACAAAATGCAAAAGATATAAATAACAACAACAAAAAAATACTCCAATGGATGGGTAGACCCCAGCTTACTGATACATACATTCATCAGGTGAACGACACTTCAATCGTTCCCATTTAGGAGTTACGGACTTGGATAACATTCACAAGTTTTGTGTGAACCTGATGTTTTTAATCTATAAAGAATGTTAATTACACAATAGTCAATGCAAAAAAAAAGCAAGTCATCCATAATCCCACAAACTCCATTTTCTCGTCTTTTCCCTAACCCCTAAAAATTCCCATAGGCACAGGCACTACACCCCCACCGAACAGATGAAAGATCTGTATGGATTTACCTGCCTAAATTCATTCAGCCAGTATACTATGAAACTAGGATTCAAATTATGTCTAAGTTTAACCATGTTTCACCTGCTCTAACAACCAAATTAATTTTTATTAATAATAGAATTATTAGAGGGGGCCTCCCTGGTGGCTCACAGGGTTAAGTCTGCAGCCACTGCAGCATGAGTTCGATTCCTGGCCAGGGAGCTTCCCAAATGGCGCAGCAGACCTCTCCTGTCTCCTGCTGCTCCCCTCAGCAGTGTGTCTCAGTAGATCACCTGTTCTCTCCACCCTGCCTCTGGTGAATCGTCTCACCGCCCCCCCCCAACCTCTGGTCTACATCCCAGCACTTGTATGAATAAATCTTTAGAAGCTAAATTTGCTTCAATAAATGAAGTCCGCAATACATTATCTCAACAAAAAATTCATGGCGCAAACGAGCACGTTAGAGGCCCTTCCGTGCTCCCGACGGAGCGCAGGGCACAGCCACTGTGGGGAAGAGCAGCAATCCCCATCGCCCGCAGAGCCACAGGACCAGCAACTCCGTTGCAAGACGAATGAAACAGGTCACAAAAACGCACAAATGTTTGACATTATAAACCCAAATGAGCATCAACTCATAAATAAAAAGTCACAACATGGGCTAGCCACACACTGGACTGAGTTATAAAAGGAAGCTTTGACAATGTTATGCTCGTCACAAGGCCACCCGACTTCATATGGAACACCCGTGACAGACAAGTGCAGAGACAAAGCAGAGTGGCTATGTCACCAGGATCTGGAGATGAAGGGAGAGTAATGGGTCTAGCAGGGGGCATGGGCTTCTGAAGATGATATGAAAATAAAGTGTCCTAATACTAGAACAGGGTTTAATGGTTGCACGACTGCAAATATGCTAAAGCCAACGAGAGCAATGTCTCATAGAAAAGTACAATGTATGGAATGTGACTCTCAGAAAGCAAAGGTTCGGTTCTGAAAGACCATCTTTGTAAAGCACTAAATAAGCCCAGGAAGGAGCACGCCTGTCCTTACTGACGACCAGCCGATTCGCCAACCGTTTCCCTGAAATGACCCCCCCACATGCTAGGAGGGGGACCCCCGCGCCTCGCACACACCAGCATCTGCACCTTCCCAGACTTACTTTTATGTGCTGTGACCTCTGGGCAGCATCCATGGGGTGGAGGACCTGCAGCCCGCACATGTCGCACGCGTCTCCGTGCAGATACACGCAGTTCTCCCCGTAGCGGCACTCGCCCACTGCGGCGTAGGGGCAGAGCTGCTTCTTTGTTTCCACTGCAGTTGGCTCTTTCTCCGAGTCCTCCTTGCTCACCGAGCCCTGCAGAGGCGCTTCAGTGCGGGAAGGAGCAGCTGAAAACGGTTAAGAGGGTGGTGAAGATCAGAAATGGATGAGGCGAATACCCCAACTGTAAGGTAACTGAGAACCCAACTGAAAAGCTCTGATTACGCCTCAACAGCCTATACTGAACTACTGATACTTCCTTTTTCATGTACTCCTCGCATAATTGTACTGATTAAAGAAAGACAACCTTCGGTTTTTCCAAATACTCTAAAAAACTCCTTTCTACTGGGGTTCAAAAAGTCCTTTTCACTCCACCAGTTAATTCTTCATACTTTAAATTAGATCTAAGATTAGCTAAACATGAAAATCAGAAAGAGGTAGATGTGAGAACTCAGCTAATTGAAGAGCGGAGGTCTAGTCTCGAGAACTCACTTTTATTCTTAAAATACTCACTACGGCCACAGTAGGGCTGCCCGGGAACAAACTCAATGGCGTTCACCCAGTCTTCTGAGCCTGCTCCTACAGTTGCAAAGTTTGAATTTCTTGAGTCAGCCTCGCCCGTATTCATTTCAGCCACTGGTCCCACTCCCGAGGAGAGACTTGAAGCAGCAAGGGATGGTTCTGCACTTAGGTCTGCAGCAGTCGCTTCTTCCTGCTTCAATGGCTTGCTGTGTTCATATCTAAAAACATTAAAAAGCCAGTGACTGTCTATCAGAAGTCTTGGGGTGCAAATACAGATGGGGTCCTAGACACTGTCCTTGGGTTTTTCCAAACTACTGTTCATTCGAATTACCTGGGAAATTGCTAAAAGGCAGATGCCAACTTTGTAAGTCTGGAGCAGAGCCAATGTTCAGTAAATCTAACCAGCCCCCACGAGATGTCCATACTGTTGGTTCAGGGAACACTCGAAGAAGCAAGGCTGTAGACCAAGATGCGGGAAACTTTAAAGGGCCAAATAAATATTTTAGGCCCTGCAGGTCACAGTCAAGGTCTCAGTCATTCAATTCTGCCAACTGCAGTTCAAAAGCAGCCATAGGCATTACTTATATGAACGTGTAGCTGTGTTTCGCTAAAAAACTAAGAACAAGAATGTGAGTAGCTCGGTTTGGCCTATAGGTCAGTTTGCTTCCCCTGCCCCACCATTCACCCATTCACCCTTCAAATTCCAATCTATTTGTAGTTTCAGTTGAAGCTCTACATTTCCCATAATAACTACTAAAAGATACTATGCAGTCAAAACCGAGCCAAGTCTAATGCTCAAATTCAGTAAGTAAAAATGTGGAACATTTACCTACGAACTAAAATGCTCCCAACATTAAGATAGTATTCAGGGCCTCCCTGGTGGCGCAGCGGTTAAACACTGTGCTGTGGAGCCGTCGGCAGCGGGTTCGACGGCCCTCTGGGGAGATTCCCACAAGGCCGGCAGACCTCTCCTGCCTCACCCGCTGCTCCCCTCAGCAGTATATTTGTCTGCCTATTGTGTTCCCCACTGTCTCTGGTGAGCCCTCTTGCAGCCCCATGCCTCTGGCCTGTACCCCAGCTTGTATGAATAAATAAATCTTTAAAAAAAGAATTTATAAAATATGCAACAAGTATTTTCCTATTTCCATTTATTTACTTCATTGCTTCCCCTTTCCAAATTTGTGCCATTTACCTTTCCTCCTTTATTTTCATCTATAGAATTATCATGAAACCTCACCTCCTAAGAGCAAGAAATATTCCCATCAAGAAGCAATGTTCTGCCTCAGAAAACTCCCAATTCTTTGAACATTTTATGCGGATTCATTTGAATATGTTAAACCATAACGAATCTAAGCTGTGCTACAACCTGTGCATGTACCTGGTCATTCTTGCTATCAGTTGGACAATATTAGCCACAGTTATCTGCATTACAGGGACCTACACTTACCTAAGAAAGTAAATTAAAGACCACCCTTCAGCTTATAGCAAACACTGAGCTGATCCATCACTTTATAACATCTCAAACCGTATTTATCCTTGTAAGCATTAGTAACCTCCTTTACCCTGCAGTATAGACAACTGAGCACCCTGCCACCTGCACCCAAAATATCCAATGCATTTTATTCCATAAGTGAAATCAGAAGCCATAGGATAAATATAACTTACGAATACAGGTCCTTCACCTGCACCAGCTCCTTCAAAAAGCTGTGAGAAGTACTCGTTATTTTAGGTGACGCAGATGTAATTGCCAAGTGGTGGTTACAGGTCTAAAACATGATATAAACCTGTTTTGTATAATATGGGAGCTATTTTATATATACATATATATTTTTTTAAAGATTTATTTATTTATGTATGCAGGCTGGGGCACAGGCCAGAGACACAGGGCTGTGAGAGGGTTCACCAGAGACAGAGTGGGGAACAGAAAAGGCAGATGGGGGCCTCCCCGGTGGCGCAGCGGTTAAGCACTGTGCTGTGGAGCTGTCGGCAGCAGCGGCGCGAGTTCCACACCCGGCCGGAGAGAATCCCACATGGCGCAGCAGATCTCTCCTGCCTCGCCCGCTGCTCCCCTCAGCAGTGTATCAGCAGTGTATTTCTGATCTGCCTGTTCTGCTATCTGCTCTGTCTCTGGTGAACCCTCTCGCCGCCCCACACCTCTGGCCTGTACCCCAGCCTGTATGTATAAATAAAAAATAAATCTTTAAAAAAAAAAAGAAGAAGAAAAGGCAGATGGATGAAAATACCCTGCTGAGGGGAGCAGCGGGCGAGGCAGGAGAGGTCTGCCTTGCCATGTGGGAATCTCCCCAGCGGGGTGTCGAAGTCGCTGCTGCTGACAACTCCACAGCATAGCAGCACAGCGCCCAACCGCTGCACCACCAGGGAGGCCTGGGAGCTATTATATTAAATTAGACTTAAAAACTCAGTTTCTCAGTCCCTGCACTAACTGCAGGTAGCTATAACTTATACAACACCATACCTATATTTTAGCTTTCTTTTTCATTTTCTTTTGTCATATTCACTTAAGGAGGGGCCAAAAATAAATAAGGTCCATGCTCAACTTTTTGAATTAAGATTTCCTAGAAGAAGGCCTCCCTGGTGGCGAGGCGGTTGAGCGCTGCGCTGTGGAGCTGTCGGCAGCTCGCGATGCGTTCGGGGAGAATCCCCGCATGGTGCGGCGGACCTCTCCTGCCTCGCCCGCTGCTCCTCTCAGCAGTGTGTTTCTGATCTGCCTGTTCTGCTCCCCACTCTGTCTCTGGTGAACCGTCTCGCCACCCTGCGCCTCTGGCCTGTACCCCAGCTTGTATAAATAAATTTTAAAAAATTTCCTAGAAGACGTGTATCAAATAAAAACAAAGCCTTACACTAAGGGATTATATTATATCAGGGACTAAATAGGTAATTTACATCTAGGGAAAAACAGAAAAGCTATTTTCTCAATACAACCTATTTCTCAAACAGGATCTCAATATAACCAATTTCTCAAATAACCTATTTAAGTGGTTACTCCCTTCATGCAAAATAGACGTATATAACTTGTTTCCGACTTGCCAGTAATTATTAGAAAGTAGAAAATACAAAGAAAAAACTAGGAAAAGCCCTCCATTTTGAAAGTGTTTGCTAAGAGAAGACAGCTAGCGAAATAAGGAAGGCAAATAACTACCGCCCTTGGGCCAAATCTAAGGGAAGGGAAAAAGGGTCTTGGCATTTTTTAAATGGTTAAAAAAGATTATTCTAAAACACAAGAAGTTTTATGAAATTAGAGTTTGTGCCCCCAAATTAAATCCACATATAACCACCTCCACTAGCTTAGTATGACCTTGATGGAGGTCGAAAGTCGAAAAGAAAATTTAGAACGAAAGCATCACACAAGACCACAATCTGGAATGGGGGTAGGGATGATTAATACAGCTGTTAAGCCAGCTACAGAAATGAAAAAAAGTCATTAAGACTCCTTAATCGGGGACTTATAAAGACCGCAACACCCTAGAAGTAACTAATAGTTAATTCTGCAAGGAATGAAACCCCCCCCCCAAAGAACTGTATCAGTACAATTCCCGCACTGGTGAGACCAGACCCTGCCCCAAGACTGCCACCGCCTACCAAACCTGTCCTTTGTCAAAGGCAGCTTTCTGCCCGCTCATGTCTGTGCTGACCGGCTTTATCTCTTCCTGTTAATAGAACAAATCTGCCCTTTTGATAACGAAAAGTATTGCTTCGTGCGGAAAAACAGCTGCTGAAAGGGGAACTCTGGTGAAATTTCTCTCAGATGTAACCCAAGGACCCTGTGGTCTGAAGCCAACACCTCTGAAACAGCACTTACGTGCTACAGGAGACCACACGGCCTGCATCACCAGACACACCGATTCTCCGGCCCTGCAGTCTGCTGGCCCTGGCTTAAGAGGAACCTTACACTATGTGTTGGCCACGCAGTCCATTAGAGTGGTTGTTATTAAATTAAAATGAGCCCTTTAATGCATTATCAGAGAATCACTAATCCTTTCAGCAAATTTTAAAAAAGTAATGTAAGGCAACCAAGAAATATAGCTTGTCTTTCACACCTGGTAAACACTTTGTAGGACGGAATCCTGACAATTTTCCCTCCCAAATACTGTGACTGCCCAAAATGTAAGCTATCTTTAGTTTCTGGGGAGTATTGTGACTATTTTTCCTTTTCTGCCAAATTGCACTGGGAAAAAAATATACCAAAAAGCAAAATGATTAATTTAAACTCAGATTATCAGGAGATCCATTTCTGAGCTCCTACAATCACACAAAGAGGATCCTTTTCTCTACCCCTTACTAGGTATCCTAATAAAGTAGGTGTGGGATGATTCCATTAAATACCAATTAATTCCAGTCTTAAAAATCTAAGCATTTGAACCCAGTATGAGAAATTTCTTAATAACAAAACTAAAATTGGCTACGGTACCACCCAATTATTACCTAGCATGATGGTTTAAAAGATGTCAAAAGCTCTTTAAACACTCCTTGCTTCAAAAAGGTGGAGCCCAATCTCTCTTGAAGGTGGGCCAGGCCTGGGTTACTTGATTGTGACAGGCCAGAGTATAGCAGAAGTGTCTGACAGAACTTAGGTCACAACAGGCATTGTGGCTTCATCTGTGGCTGATGCTAAGGAGAGCTTGTAGCGTGCAAACACTCAAGCAGTCCAAGGGAAAAGGCCCCACAGTAAGGAACTATCTCTCCTGTTGTTCAAGGGCAAGCCCAGTATGAAATGGGTCAGCCAAGTGTGGGTCCTCACTCGCACACTTAGAAGGGACGAATGGGGCCCAACCAAAGCATACACAAAAGGTCAATAAAGGGCTCATTTACAAAAAGGGGAAAAGCAGAGAGGAATAGCTCAGGGAGAGAGAGAAATCAGCGAATGTCCTACCAGTCCCACTGAGCTGGGATCCCAAGAGCACGCTGAAGGCCAGCGGAAAACCAAGACCCCAAGACCCACATGTCTCTGGTTATATACCAAGCTGGGTTGTTTCACTCCACCCTTAGTTCCCAGCAGTCCTCCCTTCGGCGGTGATGGCATTATGGGATTTGCAGTCCTTGAATCTTTTTGGTCTGGGGTGGGGGTGGAGTTCGTTCCGGACATCCATTTCCCCCCAACCCTGAGTGAGCGGGTCTTAAAGGGATCGTCCAAACCTGCCAGGACTTCAGAGGGCAGCCCTGGCAAAACTAAGCCACTCTCAGATAATCGTTCACCATTTTCAAGCTGTTAGGAGCAAAAATACACCACACCCAATGCTTCTGACAGGTTTATTTCAAGAGAGGCTGAGAGTGGAGTTCAGCCTATCCAGCACAAAGTCATTTACATATATAAAGAGCTCTCCCAGGCAGCTTTGGGAAGACCCCACCTTTTCAAAGGCAGAACTTAAATCTGCATAGCAGTGCAGTCCCTTTGTCTACTGGGGCTTCCCAGGTAACCTCCCCTCAATGACCTTCCGCTCTCCTGCAAAGTCCTTTGTCTTTTTAAGAAGTTATTCAAGATGGTGTCTGGAGCCACGTGGGTGAATTACTCAGTCTTACAGGGTCTCCCCAAAGCATAGAAAGTATACAAAAGTTACCACTACACTATTTTTCTTGGCTTTTTTCTCTTACCAGTGTCTGCTATTTGTTTGACTGTCTACCAACCTACAAGAACCCAGAGGAGTGCGGGGTGATTTTCTTTCTTTGGCCCCTATCATAGAAATTACTTAGTAACTAATCCCTCTTGGTCCTCAAACATTCTGAAATGTCCCAGCATCTACTAGGACATTCCTGAAACAAATTTCCCTAAATCTTATAAAGTTTATAATTGTCCTGTAAGCCGCAGGGCTCAGTAAAGGGTTAGCTATAATTCCAATGCCTAAACTCCCCTTCACCTTAATTCATCTGTGAACAGAAAATGACTGAAACAAGCCCCATTTGGTCAAATGCAGACTCCATTCCTGGTTTTGAAAAAGAAATGGCACATGCAAACCTGCCTTCACCACACCCTGCCCCTAAATTTGCAAAAGCTGCTCGTCTAGCATTAATTTAGGACCACACTGCAAACTCATTTTTTAAATATAAGTATACAGTCCCTTCGAGAGCTTCCTATCAACCTATTAACATACTTAAACGGGAGTTTTCAAAACATTAGTCTGAATCTATTATTTATGAAGCTATCCTATACTATACTATTTTTCTCCCAGCCTCTTCCAGTCCTCCCCTAACAAAACTATTTGTAAACAAACTCTTACCTGCAGCGGTCTCCGTAAATACAGTAACCTCGCTGAAAGTACTTGCACACCACACCGTAAGGGCTGTCAGAGAGGTCGTGTGAGTAGCGACAGTTCTCTCCTTCTTTACAAACCCCATGCATGAAGTACCTGTAAGACAAAGAACCACAAAGTTGGATTAAAAAAGATGAAAGCCAATACTCAAAGAAACTGTGACTTATATTTCCTACCAATAATGTATTAGTACCACAGAGTAACAATATACACTACCATACTCAACAACAGGCACAAAAGGAAGTCTTTCAGCCCAGTCCCAGGATTTAAGACTAACTTAGAGGCAGTTTCAGCCCCTCCCAAAAGTGGAAATTTAAACCAATCAATGGGAGTTTCCGGATCTGCAAAGAATAAGGTAATCTGCATAAGACCCCCCCTCCCTTCCCGTAGGGAAAGAGACTTTGCCTGAAAGAATCTTTTCTTTTGCTAATAACCTTGCTCCACCCTATTTCTGACTTAAAAAAAAAACCAGAAAGCCTTCCATTTTGTAACTGATGGATCTCTGACTTGCTCCAGGGTGCTGCAGATTCATGAACTGCTTTACAAAGTAATTTGAATACTGTCTTTTAACAACATAAAGAAAGAAGAATTAGACCCGTAGGACTAGGATGTTCTCCTTTATGGCACAGAGGAAGGCTACATACAGATATGGGTGGCAATTTAAAACTTCTGAAGTTCTCATTAAGTCTGACCTCTATTCTCATTTTACAGTCTAAGGGAGGCAATGTGTGTTCCACTAACTTTAGCTATAAAGGCAGTTCTACCTATAAGAAAAATCAAAGAAGCAAGAATCAACTGGTTGGATTGCTGTTGTGTTTCACTGTGAGAAATCATTTTAATCTTTTAAAAGCCAAATGTGAAAATACAAGCAAAACCAGAGACAAAGGAATCATTTCATGTCCGCGGGACCGCAGACGCTCATTCCCCTGCCTTAAAGGACGACGTGTAGAGCCATTTCCAATGTGGAGGAGCTAAACAGGCTGCTCCCAAATGCACTTTGACACGTGCATTGTTTGGAGCTCAATCAAGACCTAAAAGATTCAAGAGGAACCTTTGACCTTCCCCTTACTGCCTCAAAGAATTTCGATAGAGGACCTGTTCCAGGAAGGGTGCGGATCACCACAGATAACTGGGGTAATGACATGCCAGGGAGGAACCTAGAAAGATCTGTGGTTCAAAATTCCTGTCCCCGTCCCACCCCAGCAAGCATTTGTTCACCAAACACATGCTCTTCCCATCTTCTGTGAATTGTCTTCCTTGCCTGTGAGGTCCCCAAGAACCCTCCCCCCATCCTAGCTCAAGGGGGCAGCAAAACCCAACTTTAACTGTCAGGGAGCCCCAGTCTTTGTGGGGTTCTCGTACATGTGGCATTAAATACGTTTTCCCCTGAAATCTGTCTTATGACTTTAATTATTACATCAGTCAAATAACGTAAAAGCACAGAAGGAAAAGATTCCCTCCCCTGTACGGAAACCCAGGCGTCATGGCGTGAGTCAGCAGTTTTTAAGTAGCTTTAGAAGACCAGCATTCTACCAGAAGTGCAAATTGTGACACCTTATCTCAGACCTGGGAAGTGTGGGGCAAGCTGCGATCTGTATTTCTACTAGTAACCATGGGGATTAGGGAAGTGATAAGGCCTTATTTTTTAAAGACAACCCTAATCTTGTAGATTATGTAGAAATAACACCCCTTCCATCTTCTCACAGATTTCCTTCAGGGTTCCTTTTTTTAACTCTTTGGTCCTTTACTAGTCTTGTCTCTGGCGTGCGCGCTCTCTCTTTAAAAAAGCTTTATTTATTTATGCACATAAGAACTGGGGTGTAGGCCAGAGATGTGGGGGAGGGGGAGTAAGAGGATTCACCAGGGACAGTGGGGAGCAGCAAGTGAGACAGGAGAGGTCTGCTGTGCCATGTGGGTCAGAACTCAGGCCGCACTGGTGTTGGCGCTGAGATTAACCCCTAGCCCACCAGGGAGGCCTAAGGTGCTTCTCCTCAGCAGGGTTATTAAGACTTAATTTTGATAAGCCACAACTCCCCAAATATACCCCTATGTACAGAGTATGGAAAAAGTGCCCATTTTGGGGTTGTAAATGTGGCTGGCCTTGTAGAGGGCACTGCTATTGTTACAGGGCAGCCCTGATTTAAAACGGGGTGCCTGACTGTGGGTCCTCATCCATGCACTTAAAAGGGACTTATAATAAGACTCAACTGCAGGCACACACAATAAAATTAATAAAGGGTTTATTACTAAACCCTAAAGGGAGGGGAAATGAAGAAAGGAACAACTCAAGGCAAACCAAAAAAAAAGAAAAAGAGATAAATTGGTGAATGCTTCTACCAGTTCAACTGAAGTGGAATCCCAATGGCACCCTGAAGCCCAGCGAAAAGCCAAGAGACCCCCAAAGCCCACATGTCTGATTACATACAAAACCTGGCTGCTTAACTCCACCCTCAGTTCCCAGCAATCCTCCCTTTGGTGGTGATGACATTATGGGATTTGTAACCCTTGGTGTCTTGGATCTCTCAGGTCTGAGGTGGGGGTAGGGTAGGTAAAAACCTATCTGTGGAGTTTGTTCAGGACGTCCGTTCTGCCCCAACATCATAATCAAGCACGTCACCTAGAGAGGGTAAGCAGAATAGCTCTAAGTACATTCCACTTGCCCACCGATTTGAACATACTCATATTTGCCTAAGGATAAAAACGCTCTTATTTACCTAAAGAACCTTGAAGAAGGTGGCCCTAAATTGACATGTAAAAGTTCTATAGAGTATGAGCAAGTGATGTTTCCATGAGACAATAGATAATATGGAAAAAAAGCATATACTGTCTTGGTGGAAAAGCTTAATTATATCAGGATCCTGAAGTTCTCCAGTTATGCTCCATAACAAAATATAAGAACACAGTAGGAAGACATAATTATCCTAATTTCAACTGTTAATAGGTTGAACTTAAGCTAACTCAGATTTGAACTTTCAACAGGGCTAAACTCTGCAAACTGTGAAACTGTATAAGCCATATAAACACCCTGTACCATATAAACACCAACAGGTAATTTCATAAATGATTACACTGTAATCACAATGACAGTACAAAAATGCTCCAGAGTATCTATAAAAGTACCCACAGTTGACAGCTTTGAATCAATATCACTGTTCAGATACAGTTGTTTACTGTCCTTTCACTCTCACATTTTAAACATAAAACAGTATTTCTTTGGTGTCAGTTTGACCTCAAAGATACATACGTTGAGAGGTTTAGTTTTGATCAAGCAGCTGCCTAGACATCTCAAGTCTGCTATGTAGGCAGCTCCTAAATCGCAGGCACAATATTTGAGGTTTTAGGTCTTGTCCTTAAATCCTAGTTTGTGCCTCGCTCTCATTCAATTGTGGCACTCAGGTTTACCACGCTCTTCATTCTGTCTCATCATGTCTGACCCGCCACCGCAAAAAATCATGTATGCCCCAAATCACACCAGCTGACATTGCTAGCCTTAACCTAGTTTCTTCAGCCACTTGTTTCAACAAGCTTCACTACCTAACACCTGCTCTTTAACCTTTCGCACGACACTCATCCTCAGATTTCTGCAACACCCACACCACTACTACTTTGTGAGTGAACACTGTTCTCTAGAATCCAAAATGACAGTGAAAATAAAAACCAGGGGCCTCCCCGGTGGCGCAGCGGTTAAGCACTGCGCTGTGGAGCTGTCGGCAGCGGCAATGCGAGTTCGACGCCCGGCTGGGGAGAATCCCACATGGTGGGGCAGACCTCTCCTGCCTCGCCCGCTGCTGCCCTCAGCAGTGTATTTCTGATCTGCCTGTTCTGCTACCCGCTCTGTCTCTGGTGAACCCTCTCGCCGCCCCACGCCTCTGGCCTGTACCCCAAATTGTATGTATAAATAAAAAATAAATCTTTAAAAAAAAAAAATCAACCCGTAGACTGGCTGCCCTAGGATGGTGTCGCCTATTAACACTTTTTGGCCCAGAGCATAATACAGCACTATGACCAAGAGTCAAGAGAACATGGACACAAACATGGCGGGGGAAGGGCTGGACAGTTACAGAACAGCCTCGTTAGCCACTAATGGACCTGAAACAATCAAGAGTCAGAATCAGATTTAAATGTAATGACACTACATCAAACTGCCTTCCAGGGAGACGGCCCTGGCCAATTGATTACATCTGCATTAAGACACTTTAGTTGATCCAACTTTCAAGGGCCAGCAGCGAATGCAGCCACCAGCACAGCCAATACAATTAAGCTGCATGGGAAGGAGAGCGGTTGGCGCTAAGTAGTAATAAAAAGCACAGGCTCAATTAGAAAGACTGCTTGGATGCCAGCTTTGTCACTAGCTTTATGACAAAGTAAGCTATTTTATCTGTTTCACCACCCTTTTAGATTTAAAAACTGAAAAAACAGTAACAATAATAAAGGTCAGCATGCGCGAAGTAACCGCACAGTGTCTCCTGGCATTCCAGGCCATTCTCACAGCTCTCCCGCCACATCTCTGGGTGCCTGTCATACCAGACCTTGCCCACGTTTGTTTAAGAGGGAGATGAACAAATCGGCGAGGAGTAAGGCAACAACCAAGAAGCCACAAGAAATTTTCCAACAACAGGAGCAGGTTAGCCCAGAGAAGATAAAGGTGCGACCTTTTCCAGCACTGGTCCTAACAAAGAGACTTTATGCAGGAAACTATCACACAGTGGCTCAATATAAGGACTGAGAAATGGAACTATCCAGCAATAAAATATATTCCTGAGGCCCAGAACCAGCTAACATAACCGCAGGAATTCAAGTAGACACAAAATCACCTGATACTGCAGAATCAACAGAAACACTAGAATACAAGTCCTAATTAGTTACTGCCAAATACCAAGCATTATTTAACATGGCTGTTTGGTATGCATGGTCTGGGTTTTTGGGTTTCTTCATTAGCCTTTGTCTCTCAAGTGATACACTGTTGGAAGATCCAGAACTGCAAACCATCCTCAGTGAAATCCCTTCCTGCCAGCACATCTAATAAGAGTATGACAAGAATCTAATAACAGGGCACGTTAGTATATATAACAGATAACACAGAGAGGCAACCCTCTCTCAATGACTTCTTTCCAAAACAAAACGAGTAAAAAAGTGCTTCTGTTTTGTTTTTCAGTGCCACCACCATGCTCATTCACCTTCATGCCACCGCCGGGCTGACCTATCTTCGGTGAAAGGCCAGGTTGTATGATTTCTAAAGTTCCTTCCCCCTTGAACATTTATGACTCCAAGCAGACATTAGCCAGTAATAAGGACAAATACAGCTGACCGGCATCCTAACTGCTATCTATACCACTTGGAAACCTAAGCAGGTCATCAACACACATTACAAGAAACCAGTACCAGCCTGCCAGGGTACAACAGAAGCAAACACCACCGAGAAAACACAGAGGACCTGAGCAACCCTCGTGGTACCCACCTGGAGGCATCACAGCAATCTCTCCAGAGGCTCAGAGAAAGTACAGAATATTAGCATAGCACTTAATCACTTGATCTGCTGTAATATTTATGTTGGTATTTAGTTTTTGATGAGTGCAATTTTCCCAAACTAGACTGCAAATTTCTGCTGGGTAAGGACCATTGTTTTTTCTGCTGTTTACCTACACTAGTGCCTGTACAACATAACGCTCACATATTTGTTTCATAAAAACTGTAGAAGACAGGGCCTCCCTGGTGGCGCAGTGGTTAAGCGCTGCGCTGTGGAGCTGTCGGCAGCAGCGATGCGAGTTCGACGCCCGGCCAGGGAGATTCCCACATGGTGCGGCAGACTTCTCCTGCCTCGCCCGCTGCTCCCCTCAGCAGTGTATTTCCTTTGATCTACCTGTGCTGCTCCCCACTCTGTCTCTGGTGAATCCTCTCACCACCCCACACCTCTGGCCTGTACCCCAGCTTGTATGCATAAATAAATAAAATCTTAAAAAAAAAACAAAAAACTGTAGAAGACAGGGGCCTCCCTGGTAGTGCAAGGAGTTAAGTCTCAGCACTACGAAGCTATCAGCAGCCACTGCAGCACAAGTTCGATCCCCAGCGAGGGAGATTTCCACACGGTGCAGCAGACCTCTCCTGTCTCCCTGCTGCTCCCCTCAGAGGTGTATTTCAATCAATTTGCCTGTTCTGCTCCCCACTCTGTCTCCGGTGAATCCTCTCACACACACACCCCCCCCACACACACACCTCTGGCCCACACCCCAACTTGTATGCATAAATAAATCAATCTTTAAAAAAAACTGTAGAAGACAGCTAGATGTCACGGCAAATCACAGTGCTGGTAGCAAATTAATTTTTCTTTCTGAGTTGAAGAACCATTTCAATGTTTTTAAGTGCTTATTATCTTCATTTCCCCTCAAAAGAACACCACATAGCTTGCGAGTCATACATTTTACTATGGAAATCGCATCGCTTGGATGAAGAATCTCTGGAAAGCTTCCCTTCATTTTCAAGTTATATTAACTACACTTTTAAAAGTCTGAAAAAACAAAATGAAAAAATACCTCGGTTTGTGCATATTACTTCTTGTGCCAGGACACTCATCTACCATTGTAGAAGCAGTGTCTAAATTCAAAATTACAGTATGTATATTACAGCTCTTCTTTAGGTATCGTTTTAACGCCACACACTCAAAGAAAGAGAAGCAACAGCATTTCTCTTTCATAGCATTTCTCTAATAAAAGATGTGAGAAGCAGCCTGGTGGGGGCAGCCTAACACAGTTTCTTGGGAAAAGCATACTTCAGTTACAGGTTTTCCTGTAAGCAGCGGCCGAAATAAAACACAATGAAAAAGAATTCTGCGAGAAATATTAAGAAAACAGTATCCAACAAGAAAATACAGGCAACTCAGCAATTCAAAACATCCATCATCCAAGCAACTCTAACCACTAAGGTTACACCCTAAGTGAAGAAAACAGCCCCATGAGGGGGAATAGGCACAAACACCAGAACACACCACTGTCTTGGATTCCCACCCTAGAAGGTTTAGCTATCAATCCCCTGAAAATATTTATTTGCAGTAAAGAACATTTCTGCATTCCTTTAACATCTAGCATTCTGTCTCTAGATGTAGGAACTAACAATGCTCATTCACTGAGTAAGTGAATGGTGTAGTCCCAGAAAAATATACACATATTCCATTAAGTCCTTTGTTTTTGAAAATTTACAAGTACTTTTGCACATACTAACATAGTAGGATTAGGTGTGGGTTTGCCAACATCAATTCAGGTATTCACTAAGTCTATCAGAGATTGAATAAAGCCCTACATTTACAATGACAACCACAATAGGGCTCCTGTTCTCAGAATAAATGAAAACATCACATTTGATATTCCTCTACTCCAAGGAGAAATTTTTTTAAAAAATAGATCAGATCATGAAAACAGTATTGAATATTAAAACCCAAGACATAGCAACCTGTGCTTTGTAAGATAAGCATCTGAAGCAAAAACTAGAAAGATCTACATTAAACACACACACAATCCAAGCCTGTATCTTTTATATAATGCTTTTTCATACTATTGGATTACTTGGCTATGTAATTTCTTAAATACATAAATCAACTGATTCCGAGGAAACAATTCCCTCTGGTCTAAGAACTATCTCCGAGATTTCATTAACTCAAAGATCTGAAAGGTAGGCAAAGAGGAAGGATTAGTCTGGTAAGCTCTGTTTTGAGTCCTGAATATTTGTGAGGAACTAGAAAAGGGGAAATAGTACCTACCAGAAGAGAAAGTAAAGTGTAGGAAGTGACAGTGAATTCTCTGCAGATATATGGAGCTCGAGTTGCTAGATTATACTGAGATTGGAGATGGTGGGTAAACTGAGGCATCTGTACGTCAGTTTTTAGGGAGCTCACATTAATTCAAGGAAGATGATTTTCAGTGTATGCAGGCAGGCTAGAAAGCTCAGGAATTTAACCTTTAGGCTACAAGAGCTCTTGTATTTTGAAAGATCCAACTAGCACACAGAAATCAACTGCAGCATTGCAGAGAAAACAGAAACAGACTGGATCACAGGTCCCTTGAGTAGGGATTTTAAAACTGTCATTCCCTGCTATATTGCACTTGATTCCATTCTTAAGGTCTACAGATGACTGATAAGGGAAGCTACCTAAAAGAGCTTTCATGCTTTCTCCACCTCCATTATGGAAAATAAATTTAATGAAGTTTATTATTCACGCCTAAGATGTCTCAAAGACTGAGAAAGCGCCGATCTCGCTATTAATACGAGGGCCGTGAGGTCTGCACACTATGAATATTTTTACGTCTTTACATATATGAATCATCCGACCCAGGTGAAAGCCGGCATTGCAGCTGTATTTTTTTCAACCTACAGAAAAAGAAAAGCTAGTCGCTAACTGATGGCTTTTTAAAATCCCAAGCGTCACATCCCATTACATGCCCCAACCTCACATGGACAGTGCGATCATTTTTACATGCGTACGCCCGCAGGACCGCCATCCACGAATCACTGAATTTCTGCAAACGGTCTCATCGGACATACCAAACCCGACCCGACCCGACCCGACCCGACCCAGCCTCGTCGCCTGCGGGAACCACGGTCTCTCGGACCCCCTTCACCGGCGAGATGCGCGTCTCTCCAGAGAGAGACATCTCGCCGCGGGAGGGGAAAGGCAGCTCGCCACCTCGCCGGCGGGGGAGCCGACCTCCGACCGGCCCTCCGGCCAGAGACAAAGCTCGGGACCGCCACCCTCCATAAACGTACAAAGAAGAAATAACAAAAAGCGACCTCTCCGGGGGAGGGGGAGGGGCGCAGCGGCGGGGGCCGCAGGAGACGTTACGAACGGATGACAGCGCGGCCCGCTCGCCGGGGTCCCCGCCGCCCGCCCGCGCCCGGCACGCCGCGCACCCCGCCCGAGCCCGCGGGCCGGCGCCGGCACAGGGGCGGCCGGCAGCGGCGCGGCGGCGGGCGGCGGGCGGCGGCGGGCGACCTCTCCCTCCGCGCCGCGCCGCTCGGGCCGGGCGGCGGTGGAGGCGGCCCCGCAGCGAGGCGCGCGCGGCCTCGGCGGCCGGCGGGGGTTGGCGCGGCGCGGGCGGGGAGGCCGCGGCGGCCGCGGGGACGGCGAAACGCCGGCGCCGGCCCCCGCCGCCCGGCCCGGCGCGGCCTCGGTGCCCTGTCCGCGGCCCGCGGCCCCCGCCCGCGCCCGGCCGCCGCGCTCACCTGCAGGTGACCTGCTTGGTCCAGCCGCCGCCGCCGCCGCCGCCGCCCCCCCCGCCCCCCGCCCCCGCGGACGGGGAGGTGACTGTGGGGATAGGGGTGGGGGAGGCCGCTGCCACCGCCGCCGCTGCCGCTCCTGCTCCTGATGTTGTGGCTGTTGTTCCGGGAGCTGCAGCCTCCGCCATTACTGTTTATCCCACACAGCAATGGCACCGGAACTTCCGGGATCACATAGTTCCGGTCCGGCGGCGGGGAGGAGAAGGCGGCCGGGCGAGGGGAGGGGAGGGGAAGGAGACCGCGGCGCCCGCTCGCTCCCCGCGGCCCCGCGTCGCGTCTCCCTGCGCTGTCGCCGCGCAGACTGCGGGGCCGCGGCCGGCGCGCCCGCGGCCCGCCCCCCGCGCCCTCTGATTGGCTGACGCGCCGCTCGGCCGCAGAGGGGCGGGGCGGACCCGGGCTCCTCCTCCACCTCCGCAACTCCAGCCCGGGCTCCGCCTCCAGGGAACCGAAGTCCAGGTTGCAGCGGCGCAGACCCAGAGGAGTACCGCCTCGCGGGGGCTGATGCAGGGGCCTTGGGAGCTGGGTTTGAATCCAGATGTTCCCATTCTCTGGCTCTACTGGTTACGAGCGCTATGAACGTGAGCGCGATCCGCAGTTGTCGCTGAGCCTCATCTCTCCAATGAGAATGGAGCCCTGCCTGCTAGGGCTGCTGCAAGAAAGGCTTATATGATATGCGTGACAGTCACTGAGCTTGCCGCCTGGTGCACAGTAAACACTCAATAGACGTTCTCACTCCTCCCATCAGAGGTGTGATCTCTACGCTGAAAGGAATAATGTGGTGCTTGAGCGAAGGTTCTGGAGTCAGCTGGTCTCTCTTGTCTCGGGCTTCTACCTTCTGGAGCTGTGTGCTTTATCTCTTACTGCTCCTGCTTTCTCCATGCATATCATCCTAATGTTTTTGTTATTATTTTTTGAAAATAATGACAGCACCTACCCCAGAGGCGGTTTTGAAAATTAAAAAAATCCTAAATCTCAAGTTCTCCTCCTTTTAAAATATTGCAATGTTTCCACATCCCTCCTCCTACCCCCTACCCTCTGGCTTCCTCCTCCACCTACTCTGCTCTACCTTTTGTTCCTGCATAGTATTTACCTTCTAACTTACTATAGAATGTGTCAATTTCTTAAGCTTTTATGTGTCTCTCCTGGCTAGAATATAAGTTCTATAAGCCAGGGATCGTTGCTGTTTGCTATGCCAAGTGCCTAGGACGGTGTCTGGTACCATTTGGCAAATCGCAGGTGCTGAGTAGTATCTGAGAATGTCCTGATAGGATAAATTTAACCATCGAATTACACCTTGGCTCACCATCCATACCAACCAGGACTAAGAATGTTTGATATTAGGGGCCTCCCGGGTGATGCAAGGGTTAAGTCTCAGCACTATCATGCTATGGCCAGGGAGCTTCCCACATGGTGCAGCAGACCTCTCCTGTCTCACCCATTGCTCTCCTTATCCCTGTATTTCATTCTGTCTGTCCTGCCCCCCACTCTGCCTCTGATAGATACCTCATACCTCTGGCCTACACCCTAGTTCTTGTATGCATAAATAAAAATAAATCTTTTAAAAAAGAGTGTTTGGGTGGCTCAGGGGTTAAGGCTCAGCACTATGAAGCTATCACCAGCCACTGCAGCACAAGTTCGATCCCTGGCCAGGGAGTTTCCTACATGGTGCAGCAGACCTCTCCTGTCTCCTCACATCCCCTGCAGCAAAGGAACGGTCATGTGACAGCTCTGGCCAATGAGATGTGAGGGCAAGATGGCAGGTGGACTTCTAGGAAAGAGATACTGAATTTTTGGGATAAGAGACTGACTCCCACCTGCTTGGACTTCGCTGCTGGGTTCTACTTGGTCCTCTCTGCTTCCTGCCTGTGCAAACGTTCCCCATGACAAGCTGGAGTGATAAGAGGACAAGCCTGAGAGTAAGAACTGATACATAGGAGATGGTGGGGGAGGGCAGAAAGAGGCTGCTGCTTCACGACCACCGGGAGCGGGTGTGCCAGTGCCAGCTGCCACCACCTTCATCTCTGGCTGGCTAAGCAAACAAACACAACGGTTCAAACCGCAGCCATCAGATTTTGTTTTTTGGAGTCAAAAGCACTTCTAACCAAGATATGACTCAAGGTTTTGCATAAGCTGTTCTCTTTCTGGAAAGCTGTTCCTGCCTCACATAACTTTCACATCTCAGCTCAAGTGCCACTTATTTTTTTTTAAGATTTATTTATTTATGCATACAAGAGCTGGGGTGTGGGCCAGAGGTGTGGGTGGTGAGAGGGTTCACCAGAGACAGAGTGGGGAGCAAAACAAGCAGATCTACTGAAATACACTGCTGAGGGGAGCGGTGGGCACGCAAGAGAGGTCTGCTGCGCCGTGAGGGTCAGCTCCCTGGCGAGAACCAACTCCTGCTACAGTGGATCGAACTTGAGCTTCATAGTGCTGAGACTTAACCCCTTGCACCACCAGAGAGGCCCCAAATACCACTTTCTTACTGAAGCTTCCTCTAGGCTCCTAACCACGTCCAGCATCCTCTGATCTGCACCCATGCTCCAGTTCCCGTCCTTCCTAACACAGGTGATGAGAGAGATGTTACATCTGTTTGTGTGCTATTGTTTGAATGTGTTTTTGCCCCCCAAGCTCATGAGGGCAGAGACCCTATCTACCTTCGTTCACTGCTGTGCCTACAGTGTTTACCCCCTTACTGCATGTAGGATGAATGAATGACTGTTTAGAAGGTGGTGAATCCCAGCGCACTTATTCAGACTAGAACAGTACCTGGCACATCGTTACAGTTCAATAAAGATGTGTGCTGAGTAAACAGGTGAGTGGAGGGGAGATACAGAAATGGAAAGTTCTTTCCTGTCCTCAAGGAACTTAGTGGGGCTTAGAGGGCACCAGACCCAGAGCAGAACACTTTACGCGGGAACATGCAGCTGTCGAGGCATCTGCAGGGTGTCAGCAGAGCTCAGAGAAGCAGCCTTTGAGCCAGACTGGTCTGGCGTGAGCGGGTGGCAGGGAATACGCAACAGAGGCTGAGCTTTAATGGAGCTGCCGCTAGCCGGAAGGCAGGCCTGGAGCCCCGGATTTGAGGGTGTAGGAGGGAAGTGGGAGCAGTTGTGCGCACTTTTGGAGCAGAATTCCTAGGCAGGAAGTGGCAAGTAGCGGGTGGCTGCGGGGTAGGGTGGGGACAGAGAGGGGTTGGCCATGGAAGCCGTGGAAGGTCATGGGCAGGGACGGAGAGGGTGGGGAAGATCCCTTCCAGCTGTGGAAGAAAGGCAGCCGGGAGCCCTGCAGCCGCCAGCGCTATCTGCTTTCTAACTGGGGCACTTCCAAGTCCCGGGTTTCTACATACAAGTTGTTCTGCAAAGCAAACCAAACCTGTTAACTGAGTCAAGTAAACAGTCCTGATCATCTGTCAGGGACTTTGGAACCTGCCCTGCAATGTCTCTGCCCAAGCCAGGTGACAGGGCCAGGTGTCTGTAAAATCCACGGGACCAGTCTAACCTCACCCCTTATCCTCAGTGGCCATTGTCTTTTTTTAAATTTATGCATACAAGAGCCGGGGTGTAAGTCAGCGGTGCGGGGTTGTGAGAAGATTCACCAGAGACAGAGTGGGGAGCAGAACAGGTGGATTGACTGAAATATACTGCTGAGGGGAGCAGCGGGAGAGACAGGAGAGGTCTGCTGCGCCATGAGGGTCAGCTCCCTGGCCCGGGATCGAACTCCTGCTGCAGTGGCTGCAGATAGCTTCATAGGGCTGAGACTTAACCCCTTGCACCACCAGGGAGGCCCAGTGGCCTTTTCTTTCCCCCAGATACCTTCTCTAGAGTTCACCCGCAAGCCATTCAACCCTCACAACCATTCTCCCTCCACCTGCTGCTCTTCTAGTCCCTTCTCTGGCCACAATCTACTTCTACCCTTTGGAACTGCCAGTCTGGTGCGAGTTTCTGGGTCAGTCGTGAGCCCAGGAGCCCTCTCCAAGAAATGCCATTGGTCATAAAATCTTTCTTGGCTATCTGCTCCTCCCCTCCAACTGTGAGAGGCTGCAGGCTTTAAATAGAAAGGCGGCCAGTTCCATCTGCCTGTCACCTGGTGGGGCGCGGGACGCCGTCCAACACTGCACCTGGAGTGTGAAAGTGCGGCTGTCCCCAAATGTCCA
This sequence comes from Scalopus aquaticus, assembly GCA_004024925.1. NCBI lineage: Eukaryota > Metazoa > Chordata > Mammalia > Eulipotyphla > Talpidae > Scalopus > Scalopus aquaticus. Next base: position 52,235 of record PVIJ01003022.1, on the reverse strand, counting down.
TGGTGGTTTGGACACACAGTGGAGTGAATATTATTCAGTTTTTAAAAGCAAGGAAATTCTGACTTGGACTCCAGTGTGGCTGAGCCATGGGGACATGATGCTCAGTGAAATAAGCCAGTCACGGGGCCTCCCTGGTGGTGCAAGGGGTTAAGTCTCAGCCCTATGAAGCTATCCACAGCAACTGCAGCATGAGTTTGATCCCCGGCCAGGGAGTTTCCCACATGGCGCAGCAGACCTCTCCTCTCTCCCTGATGCTCCCCTCAGCAGTGTATTTCAGTCAATCTGCCTGTTCTGCTCCCCGCTCTGTATCTAGTGAATCCTCTCACCACCCCCCACCCCCACACCTCTCGCCTATACCCCAGTCCTTGAATGAATAAATAAATAAAAATAGATTTAAAAAAAAAAGAGAAATAGGGCCTCCCTGGTGGCGCAGCAGTTAAGCACCATGCTGTGGAGCTGTCAGCAGCAGTGACATGAGTTCGATGCCCCGCCGGGGAGATTCTCACATGGCGCAGCAGACCTCTCCTGCCTCGCCCACTGCTCCCCTCAGCAGTGTATTTCTGTAGATCTGCCTGTTCTGCTCCCCACTCTGGTGAACACTCTTGCTGCCCCACGCCTCTGGCCTGTACCCCAGCTTGTATGCATAAATAAATAAATCTTTAAAAAATAATAAAAATTTAAAAAAGAGAAAGTGTTAAGAAGGTCAATTTTGCGTGATGCGTATTTTAACCCAATTAACACATTAAAAAAACAGAGATGGAGGAGGAATGTTTGCAGTAGATAGTGCACACAGGGCTGAGGCCCTGCCCCGTGCACAGGCGGGGCCGCCACCGCCTGGCCTCACCAGGGAGCAGACATCACTGGCGAGAAGACCCAGGGCTCAGCTCGGCTACCAAAGAAGGAGGGGAGGCGGCTGAGCTATAAATATCGGCTGAGAGGAGCTGAGGCACACCTGACTGAGATCAGCTCCTGTCAGCTGCCTGGGAGACAGTTGCTCACTCGGCTTCCTCCCTCCTCACGCACCACCTGGCCACTTGGCCACCTGTCCCGCCAATGGCTGCAGCTCTTCCCACTGCACCATCAGCCGCCCACCCTGGCATCTGCCCTGACCAGGCTTCCAGGCCCCGCCTTCTGGGCGTGGCTACAGGTGCTGCCGGAGTCAGTGGAGAAGGGCCCTTCCTCCCACTTGGCAGATGGAGAAACAGACTGTCAGGAGAGGTGCCCCAAGTCCCGCAGCTGCCTAGGCAGAGCTGGGCGAGGATGCTCTGTGTCTCACTCTCTTGCACACCTCACTGCCCCATTGGTGCCAGGGTCTCCGTGGAGGAAGGACAGGTTAAAATCTGGAGTGGTGGCCGAAATAAGCCTCATTCCTACCCCACGGTCAGGCCAGGACATATCAGTGTGCCCGTGAGATGCCCGTCTGCTGGGCTCGGCACAGGGGGATGGATGGCATTTTCTTGTCTTTTTTTAAAGATTTTATTTCTATTTACGCATCCAAGAACTGGGGTGTAAGCCAGAGGTGTGAGGGGTGAGGATTCACCAGAGACAGAGTGGGGAGCAGAACAGGCAGATGACTGAAGTACACTGCTGAGGGGAGCACTAGGTGAGACAGGAGAGGTCTGCTGCGCCATGTGGGAAGCTCCCTGGCTGGGGATCAAACTCGTGCTGTGGTGGCTGCGGATAGCTTCATAGGCTGAGACTTAACCCTTTGTGCCACCAGGGAGGCCCAAGTGCTGAGGCTTTATCCCCTGCGCCACCAGGGAGGTCCCAATGATGTCTTCTTCTCTCTTTTTTTGGTGTGTGCGTGTTGTGTAAGCAAACAAAGTGTGTAAAACCAATGTGCATGGTCCACACTGAAAGGGCTCAGGGCATGACTCTCCCAAATATACTGCTTCAGCATTAAGATTATTTTGAGCTGAAAGCAATTGAAAATCCACAGGTGCAGAAAGAGCTGGCTGCTCTCCTGCCCTGCCCCTAAAAGCAGGGCATATATCCCTGGTGAAGGTGCTCCCTCTCCCATACCAGAGAGCAAAGGACAACCTAATCACCAGGGATGGAGAGTCAGCACTTGGATGAGTCTGCATAGCCAAATCTACTAGCACAAACCCTGTTAGTTTCCTCCTAGATTTCCTAGTGGTTTCTCCCCAGCAATGTGTCAGCACTAGAAGCCCAAACCATGCTTCCTCTGTTCCAAGGATACATAAGCCCCCTGTCTACCCACCTCTTTGCATTTCACTTCATTCTGTGAACATCCACACAAATCTATATGTATATACATAATTTTTTTCAAATCATATGCCCTGTCTCCTGACAGTCTGTCTTTTGCTAGTCTAATTTGCAAAAAAACACCCCCCCACCTCCATACATATCAAGAAGCAGAACATTATATACTTGGAGCCCATCGCATGTGCCCTTTCTGCAGGCATCCTGATGCCAAGTCAACTACTGTCCTAAATATTGTGTTATTCTTACCTTTACTTTTTTCTGCCTACCTCCCTATGGATTTCTAAACAACGCAATGTTAAGTTGTTTCTTGCTGCTTTAGCTTATTATGTTTGTGAGACTATGTTAGTACATGTAGCTGTAGTTCATTTTCAGTGTTGCATAGTATTTCATTTTATGTTTATATTCACCTCACTTATACATTTTACTGTTGATGAATATTTCATTCATTTCAGTGTTCAGCTTTTATAGATAATGCTGCTATGACTATATCTGTTCTTTTTGTCTAAAACATGCATTTTGCTGGATAAATTCTTAGGAGTGGAATTTGGGGCCTCCCTGGTGGCGCAAGGGATTAAGTCTCAGCTATGAAGCTATCCATAGCCACTGCAGCATACGTTCAATCCCCAGCCAGGGAGATTCCCACATGGTGCAGCAGACCTCTCCTGTCTTGCCCACTGCTCCTCTCAGCAGTGGATTTTGGTCAGTCTGCCCGTTCTGCTCCTCAGTCTGTCTCTGGTGAATCCTCTCACCCCCCACACCACTGGCCTACACCCCAGCTCTTGTATGCATAAATAAATATTTTTTTAAAAAGTGGAATTCTAAACACTTATCTTAACTAACCCAATCTTTAGCAAAGTTTTATTTATTATTTTAATTTTTTTTAAAGATTTATTTATTTATACATACAAGCTGGGGTACAGGCCAGAGGCGTGGGGCGGCGAGAGGGTTCACCAGAGACAGAGTGGGGAGCAGAACAGGCAGATCAGAAATACACCGCTGAGGGGAGCAGCGGGCAAGGCAGGAGAGGTCTGCCGCACCATGTGGGAATCGCCCGGGCTGGGTGTCGAACTCGCGTCGCCGCTGCCGACAGCTCCACAGCACAGCGCTCAACCGCTGCGCCACCAGGGAGGCCCTATTATTTTAATTTTATAGGTGAGGAACTGAGATAGAGGCATTAAGTAACGTTTTCCAAGTCCCACCAGGAGTAAGAAGGGACTCAAGCCCACACAGCCCCAGAATCCAAGCTCTAACAATCCACACGCTTTGTTCTAACCTGGAATTAATTTGCATGCTAGTCTATGTGGAAAGCCTTTCCCCACTACCAGATGACAGTGTCATTCAAGAACAAATAACTGTTCTTTCAGCATTAAACAAAAACTAGACTGAGCCTCTGGTGGCACAACGGGTTAAGCGCAGCGCTGTGGAGCTGTGGGCAGCTGCCGCAGGAGTTCAATGCCTGTCGGGGGAGATTCCCACATGGCGCAGCAGACCTCTCCTGCCTCGCCCGCTGCTCCTCTCAGCAGTGTACTTCTGATCTGCCTGTTCTGCTCCCCACTCTGTCTCTGGTGAACCCTCTCGCCGCCCCACACCTCTAGCCTGCACCCTAGCTTGTATGCTAAAATAAATAAATCTTTATAAAAAACAAAACCAAACAAAAAAACTAGACTGAGTACAAATCTATACTTCCTCCTCTCCCCTGCCCTGGACCCTGAGGTGCATAGGGGGCCTCTCTCCTGTCCTGGGCCCTGGACCTCCCTCTACAATACAGCACAAAAGCTCCCAGAATGCCCTCTCCCAGCCACAGAGGGGTTAACATGGGTTTGAACTGGGAAGAACATGTGACAAAAACATTTTCTTTCAGAAACATTGAATTGACTTTCCATCCCGGTCTCCTCTATGGTGGACACTGCCCACTGTTCTAAGACTGGTACTAAAACCAGAGTGGGAAAAGGAGGGAGCAGTGCAGGGTGGGGGGGTAGGGAGGAGCCTTGGGGGGGAGGGCGTGGCTGGCAATGAACCTTTGAGCTGGTTCAGCTTTCACCTGCTGGAAGAGATGCAAGATTCAGTGACATGTATGGCCAACAGGAACTCCTGGGTTAATCACGCATTCCTGTTAGTGGTGGTGTGTCCAGCATTCCTGTTAGTGGTGGTGTGTCCAGAACGCGACGTAATCGTGAGGGAGGGAGGCACGGTCGTTGCGGGGATGCGGCTATCAGCTAACACAGTGAAAATGTGTTAGGCAGGAGATAGGGTCTGGGAGTCTCAGGAAACTCCAAGATACTGGACGTGAACTCGGGCTGAGGCCGACCAAGTCATTATAAAGTAGGAAATGGCATATTCTCCTTGGGGATGCCAGCCCAGATCACCTCCCCAAACCAGAGTTGACTGTCCAGTTTCTAAGAAGAACCCCTCCTCAATACGGACTTCAGATGAAATGAAGTTTTAACCACCAACCAGGCCCTTAGGCAACAACCCTCTGGCTTAATGAAGAGGTCACGGCACAAGGGGTCACGAGTACAGACGTAGCGTGACCTGAGAGAGTGGCAGAGAAAGACCCCAGCCCTTTAATGCTGCTGGGTTAACGCTGTTTAAGCAGAGCCTCTACCTGTTTCTCGGGGAGCAAGGCAGACCCTCCCCGAGGCTGGCTCCCTTATGCTGACGTCAACAAGCTGAATAAACGCTTGCTTGGCGCCTGCAGGATTAGTTTCCATTATTTCTATTTCTCAGAGAACTCAAGAACCTAGAATCCAGTAACAAAAATACACTTCTCTACAGAATAGGGTCTATGTGGAGAGAACTATAAATACCCATTGGGGTGCTCAGGTTCTCAGTCACAAGGGCTGCTAAGAATCAAATGCGAAGGGCCTCCTTGGTGGCACAAGGGTTAAAATCTCAGCGCTATGAAGCTATCACCAGCCACTGCACTATGAGTTCGATTCCTGGCCAGGGAGCTAACACCTCTCCTGCCTCCCCACTGCTCCCCTCAGCAGCGTATTTCAGTGGATCTGCCTGTTCTGCTCCCCACTCTGTCTCTGGTGAGTCCTCTCACACACACCCCACAAACACACCTCTGGCCTACATCCCAGTTCTGGGTATGCGTAAATAAAAAAAAAAAATCTTAAAAAAAAAATCAAACACCAAGACAGGCCCTTTCCCCCTCCTGATGTTGCGGTCACGAGACCCCATAACTTCTGGCTGCTGCAGGCTCAGTTTATCCCCTACACCCTGTTCTCATTCTCCTAGTATATCCCCAAAGGCTCATTGTAAATTTTTAATTGAAACATAATTCGTATTCTAGAAAGGTCACTCTTTTGAAGTGTATAATTCTGTGGATTTTAGTGCAGTCACAAAGTTGTACAAATGTCAGCACTATCTCCCATTATCTAATTCCAGAACATTCTCTTCTCTTCAAGAAGGTCTCACCTCTTCTTTAACTGCTGTGGGCAGCAGTTTGGGCAAGGCCAGAGTGGAGGAGCGGGTCTGGGAACACTAGGTTCCCTTTCCACCACCCCCTGAAGACCATCACTGTGTGTGTGTGTGTGTGTGTGTGTTGGGGGGGTGCCTCTGATGTCAAGGTGGGGTTTTAGGGAAACTGCTGGGCAGGAGGTGAAGTCAGGGAGGGGAACACCCCACCCTGGTGATAGCTCCCCCTAACGTCCAGTTTCAAGTCTGCAGTCCACCTACTTGCATTGCAGCTCAAGAGTCTGCCCTTGAAACAGAAAAGGCTTGCAGGGAGGATTCCTTACATTCTTACCACCTCAGTCCCCGATTCTAGATAAGGTAGCTTATCTCAGAGGCGCTGAGGGGAGGGTAGAGTGTGTTCTGGGAGCCAGGGAGGAGTGGGGAGGGAAGAGACTCAGGCTGACCCTCTGGGACTTGATTTTGGAACCAGGAAAGGGGAGAAGGAAGACCATGGGTTTTAGCAAAATCCAGCAGTGCTCACTACATTGTCCTAAGCTCCACGTGTCCTTCCTCAACCTTTGAGAAAGGCATTAGAGAATTCGCCACAACTTCCCAGACCAGTCCTGGAACAGAAAGAAAACAAAGTTGTAAGAGGAATGTACGTACCTGTAGCACGAGAATGTATTAGGTCAGTGCCTGCGGAAAGGCAGGAAACAAGTGCAGAGGGGAAGTTGGCGTTTCTCCCATGGAAACACTAAAGTGAATGACACACGCCTAAGGTTAAAGTCATTGCTCTAGAATATAAATACATTGCAACACGGGCTGTGGGCTTCAGTTGTGTGTGGGGTAATTGGTACACAATGAGACATGTATCATATCAACCATTTTTAACCGAACAGCTCACTTTTGGCATTAAGAACATCCTCACGGTTGTGCAAACGTCACCCGTTTTGTTTCTCAAGAGCAAGTTTTTTTTTTTTAAGGTTTATTTATTTTACATACAGGCTGGGGTGCAGGCCAGAGGTGTGGGGCAATGGGGAGCAGAACAGGCAGATCGACGGAAATACACTGCTGAGGGGAGCAGCGGGCGAGGCAGGAGAGGTCTGCTGCGCCATGTGGGAATCTCCCTGGCTGGGAATCGAACTCTTGCTGCAGCCGCCGCCAGCTCCACAGCACTGCACTTAACCAGTTGCGCCACCAGGGAGGCCCCTCAAGAGCAAGTTTTAACGTGGCTGGAAATGCAGGACGTGTTGGTCCCGTCTGGTATGGCACGACCCTGACCTCCTGGCTCCAGGTTGGAGGAACAGCGGGGAGCAAACTGTGAGCCCCGGATGATGTCCTGAATGAGCTGCACCCCTTGATTGGTTTTACAGACTTGCCCCCCATCTCCAGCTGAAGAGGGCTCAGGCACAGAGGACCAAAGCTCCCAGCACACAGTGAACCTGACTTCCTGATGGGGGCGTCGCTGGGGAAGTTGGGGTGGGGCTAAGCAGACACACTTGGGTTTGCAGCCCACACTTGTGGGCTGGGGCACAAGTGCTTTTCCAGCTTTCGACTCGCACCCTGCCCTAGCCCAGACGGCGCTGCCGGTCACATGTCAACCAGTTCATCTCTCTGTTCTCCTTCCTTTCATTCCCCTGTAAATAAACCTTTAAAAAAATTTTTCTGCGTACCTGCTTTTAGGCCTTGTCCTGAGTTCTTATGAGTGGGGGAGACTCACACCCAGGTCACCCTGCTTCCCTCTCGGGCTGTCCTGTTAACACCCCATCTGGAGATTTGGGCAGCTTTGGGCTTCATCTTGCTGCCACAGACGCTTCACAGAGCAGGGGCCTGCCCTCAAGGGGCCATGGCAGACCATGATCAAGAACACGGGGGGATGGACCCCACACTGGTAGAAGGGGCACTGACCTACCTCACTCCCATGAGTCACCCTGGCAACTGACCCTCGGTTGAGCACAGGCTTCTAGGACCCCTCGGTTCTTGCCCAGGGCTTCCCCCAGCTGGTAGCTGAGACAGGAAGGCGAAAGCAGCAGCCTCTGCACGAGATTCACGAGATTCACGTGAACTCCTGTGCTGGGGCCTGGATTTAACAGCTGCCTGTGGCCAGGCCCCCTGCTGGACTTTGGGCCTGCCGCCCCCTCAGGCCTTGCTGTCACCCAGAGCCCCACAGCATATGCCCTTTCACGTGGTCCCAGCCTGGGGAGGGAGGGAAGGGTGTGTCCACCAGGAAAACACCTCATCCACATTCTGCTTGCCTGTGGGGGTGAGGATGTTTGCTCTGCTGCAGAGACAGCCTGCTGGGGGGTGGGTGGCAGGACTTACCGTGCTCTGGGGTTTGTTGGGGTGAGGAGAGGGATGGCTGAGGCAGGAGAGTAAGAGAGCGGGTGAGGAGCCCTGCGTCCATCAAAGGTGAGGCTGTTTGCTCTCTGGTCTGTTACTAAGGAACCAGGCCTCTGTTAACTGCAGCCAGAAGGAAGGTAGAGGTCAGCAGCCAACACCCCCAGGCTGGGTGTGGCTGAGGGGTGGTCGGGAGACAGGCAGGGAGGAAGGGAATTGGCCTTAACAGGTGGCGGCAGGTAAGGGGATTCTCTCACCTGCCCTGGGTTTGTCTTGCTAACCTTTGCTCAAGTGCAGCCCCAAGACACCAGCACTGAACCCCGAGCTCATGTCAATTCCCCCTGAAGTCTGAGTAGAGCCTGGCACCCCTTTGCCCTCCTCCAGCTCAGCCCACCTCGTTCTCTCACCAGGATTTTGGGAGTCTGCTTTCAAGCCAATGGAAAGTGATCGCAGGAGACTAAACAAGTCTCCAGGTTTGATCCTAAGGAGTGCGACCCCTTGCAGCCCCTTGCAAGCTTACACCCTTTTCATTGATTTTATTCTTCAAAGATTTTCAGCAGCTAAAGCCTTATTTCCAAAACTTGGCCCTAAGATTACACTGTCAGGGAACTTCAGAGAGAATGTTTGTAACAGGGAGATCAGTCATCTGAAGAAGCAAATCACCTAAGACAGAACCTGTAAATATTGGAGACATTTGGGGAACCCCCAGCCAGCTGAGGAGGACTCAGCAATCTTGGCTCCTATTCAGGCAGGTGGATCCAAGAATTTGCATTTCAAACTAATAGCCCAGGTGAATTTGATGCAGGGGGTTCCAGTCACCTCGGGAAACACGGGTTCTAATCTGAGAGGTATGGGAAGGTGAAGGGCAGAGCTAAGGGCTAGAGCTGAAGAAAGGAAGAGAGGGAACATTGTCTACCTGCAATGCAGGTGGGAGTGTAAGACGGTGTGGCCGCTGTGGAGAAGACTTTGCTGGTTCCTCACAAATTTTTTTCCTAAAGTTTTTATTTATGTATACAAGCTGGGGTGTAGGCCAGAGGTGTGTGTGTGGGGGGGTGGGGGGTGAGAGGATTCACCAGAGACAGAGTGGGGAGCAGAACAGGTGGATCTACTGAGATACACTGCTGAGGGGAGCAGTGGGCAAGACAGGAGAGGTCTGCCGCACCATGTGGGGAGCTCTCTGGCCAGGATCGAACTCGTGCTGCAGTGGCTGTGGATAGCTTCATAACGCTGCAACTTAACCCGCTGCACTACCAGGGAGGCCCTGGTTCCTCAAAACTTTAGATATAGAAACTACTGCATGACTGAGCAATTCCGCCCTCGGTGCACATGCACAAGAATATGAGCAGGGACTCAGGAATACCTGTGCACACACGTCTACTGCAGCACAGCCCACAATGGCCAAGACATCGAAACAACTCAAATGCCCATCGATGGATGGAAGGATGAACAAAATGTGGGTCACTGGGGCCTCCCCGGTGGCACAGCGGTTAAGCGCTGGGCTATGGAGTTGTCGGCAGCGCGCGATGAGAGTGCGACACCCAGCCAGGGAGAATCCCACGTGGCGCGGCAGACCTCTCCTGCCTCGCCCGCTGCTCCCCTCAGCAGTGCATTTCTGATCTGCCTGTTCTGCTCCCCACTCTGTCTCTGGTGAACCCTCTCGCCGCCCCACGCCTCTGGCCTGTACCCCAGCTTGTATGCATAAATAAATAAATCTTAAAAAAAAATGTGGGTCCCTACAGTGAAGTATCACTCAGCAGGGATGGGAACAAAGCACTGATTGCTGCTGCAACATTGGCAACCCTGAAAACATGTACCAAGTGACACAAGGTGACGCGGTGTGATTCTACTTCCATGACGTGACCAGGAGAGGTGGATCCATAGAATAGCAAGCAGATTGGTGGCTGACTGGGGCCGGCGGGAGGAGGGAATGAGAGTGACTGCTTAGTGGGTACTGGGTAACCTTCTGGGTGGTGAAATGTGGCAGCACGTAGTGTGTGTACTCAATGCCACTGATTGGTTCACGTAACATAATTTCATGTTATATAAATTTCACCCTATCAAATGAAAAAAGAAGGGGGGGTAATAAATAGGGATAGGTGCCAAGGATCAAGGAGTGGGCAGGGTTGCCCTGCACTGTCCAAGGGAAGGGGACCTGAGAGACAGGGACAGGGGAATCCTGTGAGCTCCTCACCCGTCCTGGGATGTCTCTTCAGACTCTCCAACGCCATTTGCTCTGACTCTACTCACCAAGCAACCTTCTGATTACTAACATGGTCTCCTAGGTAGGTGGCTGGTGCTGAGAACACAGTGTTTGAGAAGCCGGGAATGGCTGTTCAGGTCAGGAGACAGGTGGACTCCCCTCTCTAAAGGGCACCCTCACCTTGGTGGGGCGCCCATGTCGGATGAGCCTGCTGTGGGGGAGGGAACTGCCACCTTGGTCAGCCAACATCCAGTGAGAGCCTCCTCGAGCCAGGCACTGGTGGTGGGTGCTGGGAGTTCAGCCACGAACGGGATGGACAGTCCCTGCCCTCAGGAGGCCTACACTCCAATCTTCACATCACACATGGGATGAACTCAGCAAGGTGAAGGGCAAAAGGCAGGCTCAACGGATGCTGCTCTTCTCACTACCTGGTGGGGTGTTGGTGACCATTTCTGAGAAGTCTTCTTCCTCCCAGCAGCAGTAATGGCTGCCTCCTCCCTCAGACTTGCTGTCTGTGGCCTCTTACCACACAGCAGCTGCCCCTCAAGCCCCCTTCTTGCCCACCGGGGCCTCTTGATCTTCCATGGAGATAAAGTCCACCCATCTCTGCTCCAACTTCGCCCACAACCCCGTGCTCCATGAGCACTGGAGACATAGTAATGAAGCCTTCTCAACACAAACCCGTTCTTTATGGGAGTGGTTTTTTTGAATTGGAGTGACAGGTCTTGGATGGTGGACGGCTGGTTGGTGACGGAAGCCACAAGGCTGCGGGCGGTTACGGCCGTCCGCTCCCACAGACCGCGCTCTCTAGCCACACTTGTTTCTGAGCCCAAACAGCCACCTCCTTCCAGAATCTGCCTTAGGTGCTGAGCGGAAGCACGGCTCTGTTTCCTCTCTTGCCTCTGACCCTTCCTGGCCTGATTTGCCACTTTGCAGACATTTGTTAGTTGATTTAGTTTAAACTTAGGCTGAGTCAGGTGGGAGGGAGGTTGGGGAGGAGGAGCTTCTTGACCTGGGGCTGGTATCTGAAGTGGCTGTGGGTGGAGCTTTCTCAGGCTGTACAGGCAGGATCTGAGCACTTTTCGGTTATTTTACTTTGAGCCAAAATGAAAATGGGGCCAGTGTGCTAAGATACAAAGATGTTTTTCTCAGTGTTCTTTATGATGTTAACACTGGAGAGATCCTGCACACATTAGTGTATAGGGCTGGTCAAACACCACTCCAGACAGCTACAAATTAAAATATTGACAGTCACTAGAAATGTGGGTAAGGATGTATATTTATTCACTTGGAAATGTTAAGTAAACAATATAACATGAAATAAGTTAGAAAAGAAAGTATATTCCAAAATATTAAAAGTGATCATCTCTGGGCAATAGAAAAATATGCAGAATATTGGTATTAATAAAGTTAACTAATTTGAGGAGCATGTTAGACACAAATTCCTGAGCCCCCACCCTCAGATTCTCTTTCAGTGGTCTCCCCAACCCTCAACCACACTCACCCACCCAGATTCATTTTTTGTACAGTCTGGTTCCTACCATTTTGGGGGGGCCTTGCACTGGTTTGAGAATCTGATGTAAACGATGAATCTTTGCCCCTGAAAAATGGACACAAAAAATATCCTGGATACAATGGAGGGGTGCCTCATGGCCCCAGTTAAGAACCCCTAATGTAGACTGGGAGATCAGCCTCTGCCTCATATTCTTTTTTTCCTCAGGAACACCCCTGCTCCCAGCTCCTACAAGAGGAGAACCCACAGACTCCTGGGCCGTGGCCAGGTTGAGCATACTCCTTTCGTGTGTCTTGGGGTCGCTGGTTCCATCCAGAGGGGACCCTCAGTGGGGCATGCAGGTGGTGGCGCCCAGAGCTTGCCTGTGTTGCCCACCCATGTTCGCTTCCCGCCTCCCCACTGTGCGCCTGCTCCCTCCTGCACCTTCCCGCACTTGCTCCAGGGGAGGCAAGCGCCGGCTGGCCCACTGCACCAGGGCCACAGAGGCTGCTCCCCGCAACTTCGGCGGCTCCCTGCCCGTTAACACCAACAACGCACGTCCATTTAGCGGGCCTGTGCGCGGTTCACTTCCGCTGCTCTGGACCCCACAAGGAGACGGGCAGATTTCCCTTCCTGCATGTGGGAATGGGGGCAAGGCCCTGGCGTGTGTATTTCAAGGGGCCCGAGGCAGCACCGAAAGCTTTCAGGCCCCAAGAACATTTTCGAGCAGACCTGAACACGGGACGCCCCGGACGGGGCGGGGCCTCTGAGAGGCAGGTCTGAGCAGCGGGCCGTGGCCAGCAGATGGCATCACCGCCGGCCTGCAGGCCCAGCTCTTCCCAGGAGGCACCTCCCTCACGGTCCCCTTCTGCCTCCAGGCACAGATCCGGCTCCAGGCGGCCTGCGGGCCAGTCCTCTCCCCAAGACAACTTCAGTCCCCAAACCTGTGGGTGCCGCGCGTGGTGGGGTCACTCCTCCCCTAACACCCACGCTTGTCCCCAGTTTTGCCCAGAGGAGCACTTGGCCCCGAGTCCCTGCTGGCTGCTCCTTCCCATCCCCCTCTCCTCTGGGCTCCGCAGTCCAGCTGCCGGGCAGGAGGAGCCACGGAAGACATGACAGAGGCAGGGGAGGTTTCTCTTAGCCCTGGCATAATAAAAAAACCAAATACTTTTCCTTTTTTTTAATATCTAAGATTAAAAATATAAAAAATCCCAAACCAACAACCAAAACCGTCCATCTGAATGCGGGTCTCAGGTCCCCTTTCCAGTGCTGTTCAGAAGAAGCGGCACCTCCGGGTGGCCCTGGGGCCCGGGCTGGGGCGGGCCCAGTGTGGCCAGAGACCATCTGGCCATTCCCCAGCACCTGGGACACCAAGGCCCGCGCTTCAGAGGGGCCATCAGAAATGCTTCTAAAACAGTGGTTGCACCAAAAGGAAGTTTTCCCTTGAGGGTGAGCTGAGGGTTATTTCTTGTGGAGAAACTTCATTTTATTGCCTAAAAAAAGAAAAGGAGATTTCACCAGGAGGACAGAGGCCTGAACTGGATCCAGTTCTCCTCATCTCAGGTGTGGTGTAGATGGCTGTGGCCCACCCCCACACACAAGAGCCTCACCCCAGCGCTCCGGAGAAGTCGGGGGAGGCAGGTTTCCTGGAATCGCCTCACCCCCAACTCCTGATGTATCTTCCCAGTGAGAGGGGTCTCCCTCATCTGGGGAAATTCTGAGAGGATGAGTGTCAGAGCTGTTGAGGGTTTGCTTCTGGAATGATAACAAAGACATCCCTGAAGAGCCAAGTGAGGAGAAAACTCCTGGCAGTGTGTATGTGGGTGTGTGTGGTGTGCATGCAGGGGGTGTGGGGTGGCTGTGTATGTATGTGGGTGTGTGTGGTGTGTATGTGGAGTGCATGCGGGAAGTGTGGGGGGGCTGTGTGTGTATGGGTGTGTGTGGTGTGTGGGGTGTGTGTGTGTGGGAGGGGCTGTGTGTGTATGGGTGTGTGTGGGGTGTGTGTAGGGTGGGTTGTGGGGGGGACATCTTTTAGTCCTCCCTGTGGTCCTCATCGCCACAGGTTTATCTTTGCAGGATTCTGTGCCTCCTCCTATTTTTTGCTTTCTTTATCATCCTGTTTCCAGTAGAAGGTATTTTTACTCATCAGGTCAGGGTCCTTCCAAGCCTTACATTTCCACTTTCAGGGGCATTTGGAGGCTGGCCCAGGTCTTTACTGCCAGAAATCTTATGCTTCCTCAGCTCAACTCCCCAGGATTAAGAGTGGGAGAGGTAATAGTGTTGAAGACAGCAAGACAGCCCAGGGGCCCAGGGAGTGGGGGACAGCATGTGTCCCCTTTCACATGTTGGTGGCAGGACTGTAAGCCTGCGCCTTACCTAGTCCCTTGAGGAACTTATTGACTCCGCTGTGCTCTCCGCTGGGTAGAGTTTCCAGGTACTCCTGGGCTCGGACCTCAAACAGCCCTGGTGACAAAAGAACCCCCCGCCATTTTAGTCCCTCGTGCTTGGAAACAAGTCCAACTCCTGCCGCACAGGAGAAACAGACCTTGCTTGGGAGACGAGCTGTGACTAAAAACTCGCTCCGCGTCAATCGTAGGGTTTGTCAAAGGTTTTATTACCCTTACAATTGCCCAATCTTGTGCAATAACTGTCTGGGGAAACCTGTAAAGGGAGCTGGTCTATGAAATCCGAGTTTTTGTTCAACAAACACCTTCCACGAGTCTCCCCTGGGCCAGGCGGGCAGTTTTCCAAGACGCGCTCTCAGGGACTCCTGCAGCCCCTTCTCTCACTTCTGCCACAGAGGAGCCTGGCCACGTGGCTGCCTCCTGGTGGCCACCTGCCACGTGTGGAGTCAGGAAGGTGGACGGGCTGCCTCTTAGGCCTGCAGCTCTGACCCCTGTGTCCGCATCGCTCACTGGTCTCCGGGGACAGAGGCCCCTTCCACGGGCTGGCGTGGCTGCCGCCTCCTACAGTGACCCGCAAGCGGGTACCTCCATCGCCCAGCTTGTTTCCGTTTAGAAGGACCCTCTCCTTAGGAATGGCGACGCCTGCTCTCGTCAGTTTTCCTCTGCCCCTTCAGTCACTCTCGTCAGAACCACATGGCGTGTGGAGCCTGTCTCTCCTGTCTCTCCCGTGCCAAGGGCTCTGGGTATGTGGGGCTTTGTGCCCTCACGGGGTCTCTGCCATCACAGCTCCAGAGGACACAGGCCGGGCCAGCGGCTCCCGCTGCTGGCTGTGTGGCCGCTCCTCAGCGGTCAGCGGACCCCGCCCAGGTCTGCTCTGGTGGGGAGCAGCCCTTCCCAGCGTCTAGTTTTCAGGCTCGCAAAAGGGCTTAAGATGGTGTGAGAAAGAGATGGGATGACTTCGTGCTCTTTTCACACCCTCCCCTCTCGGCCACCTCTAGTGTGATGGAGCCCGGGCAGACATGGAGGGAAAGGAGGCGGGGGACAAGCACTCCCAGGAGAAAGGGTGGTCTTGCTTGGAGGGGTCTGTTGCGGCCAGGCTGGGCGACAGCAGGCACCCACACGAAGAGGAGACCCGGGGCCGTGCCCTCCTCTTCTAGCCCATCCCGCCTGCTCCTGACCGTGACTTCCGTACCAGGTGGGGCAGGAGAGGAAAGACGGCTGCAGGTGAGAGGAGGCCTGGGGAAAAGAACGGGGCCACTGGGAGAGGAAGGAAAGGCATCTCAACGTTCCCTCAAGCTGGATGGACCAGCACTGGAGTGTGGTTCTGAGAGAGGCTAGTAGGAGGGAAGAGAGATGCTGGAGGAGAGAGGCCTCAGAAGTGGCCAGAAAGAATGGCCTCAAAAGAATAACACAGACATTTCTTCAAAGAAGACATACAGATGGCCAACAGACCCTGAGAAAATGTTCACTATTATAGTCAGGAAAATGCAAATCAAAGGCACGATGTGATAACACCTCACTTTCATGAGAACGGTTTGTATCAAAAAATCCCAGCAGCAACTGCTGGTGAAGGTGTGGAGAAAAAGGAGCCTCTTACACTGCTGGTGGGAATGTAGACTGGTCCAGCCCCGCCAGGAAACAATCTGGAGGCTTCTCAATATATTAAAAATAGATGCAACACATGCCCCAGCAACCCCTCTCCTTGGTGTTTAGCCAAAGAATGCAAAACCGCTAAATCAAAGGGATATCTACGTGCCTATGTTCACTGCAGCACTCTTTAAAATAGCCACCAACCTAAGCTCCCACCGACAGATCGGGAAGATGTGGTATATGTACACAACGGAATACTACTGAGCTGTGAAAAAGAGATGCCGTTTGTAACCACATGGAAGCAAAGAGGGACTGGATTATGCTAAGTGAGTAAGTCAGAAGGAGAAAGACATATACTGGATGATTTCACGCTTATGGTGAACACAGAGAGCCAAAAGAAAGGAACAGATAAAACTAAATGAAAACAAACTACGAATCTGCCTGCAGATTTGAGGATACTACTGCTAGATGGGGAGGGTGAGGGGTAGAGGACAAAGGGGCCTAATCGTCTTCAGTGGAGGATTATGGGTGCCTTGGTGGTATGGTGACATATATCTGAACAGGTGTGAATCTGCTCCCCTAAATCATATACAGTGCTGCAAACCAATGTTACTGTAATTAAAAAAAAAAAGTTGAGGGCCTCCCCGGTGGCGCAGCGGTTAATTGCTGCGCTGTGGAGCTGTCGGCAGCGGCGACGCGAGTTCAACGCCCGGCCGGGGAGAATCCCACATGGTGCGGCAGACCTCTCCTGCCTCACCCGCTGCTCCCCTCAGCAGTGTGTTTCTGATCTGCCTGTTCTGCTCCCCGCTCTGGCTCTGGTGAACCCTCTCGCCGCCCCACGCCTCTGGTCTGTACCCCAGCTTGTATGTATAAATAAAAAAAATAAATCTAAAAAAAAAAAAAGTTGAATTAAAAACAAAGAATGTTCTTGAGAAAAGGCTGGAATGGAATGCACCCTCCCTGTGCCCTGGCCTTTCTCTCTGCTCATCAGTCACCTGAGGCCTGGCTTCTTGAGCTGCCTCCACCCTAACCTGGTCGGCACCCCTAACCTTTGACATCCTGCCGGCGCAGCTCTCGCTCCTGGACGAACCCCCGGAATGTCTGAGTCTCCATGAACACCTCCAGGAAACGGCGGACGCTCTTGGAGGACACGGCCTTGCGGAAAGCCTCGCGCTGCAGGCTCCTCTCCTCGCGCTCGCCGGCCGTCAGGAACAAGGAGTAGTGGCCCACGATCTCCACAAAGAAGCGGACGAAGGCTTCCGACACCACCTCATTCAAGGGGCTGGATTCAGGGCCTGAGCAAAGTGGGGAGGGTCAGAGTCGATGAGGGCAGCGCTGAGCAGAGCCTCCGCTGTCAGGCCCTCCACGGTAAACTGGAATGATCCATGAAAAGGCTGACACAGTGGTCAGCTCCCTTAAACAGCTATTTTAGGGCCACAATGGGGGAGGTGGGAGAAAGAGTTCCCCACCTCTTGCCCATTTTCCCACTTCACCCAATGAATGCCAAGGGGAACAGAGGTCTACTGTGCAAAGCGACTCGAACAGTGGGAGGGAGAGATGCAATGTGGGGGGTGGCTGGGCCTTTACCATGCTTGCAGTCCAGTGGTCCTTCATCCTGGTCACTAGCCAGGTCGTTCCTCTGTTCCAGAATGTGTTCCAGGGCTACCTGAAGCTTCCGGGGTAGAATGGAGTCCTCGTCGTCCATCTGTAGGCAGAAAAGGCAGGGAGACCATCAGACCCGCACTCTGGGGAATGTGGCTGCATCCTGATCAGCTGGACACCTGGATACACCAGCGCAGGGCAGGCTTGAAACAGTTCCCAGTTTAGAGAACTAAAGCCATAAACCTTCCAGTTCCCAGAAGGAACATGACTTAGAGTCAAAGTTCTGAAGATTGAATCTATAGTCCACTTTTTACAATCTGTATGAGCCTCAGGTGCGCATTTGTAAAACAGGGAACCTGTCAATGCTATCTCATTGTGAAGATTAAATGCAATATATAAGACATCAATTAAAGAAAATATAGAAGGCACTAACGGAAAGCGATCCTGTATTTGTGGATTGGAAGAATTAATATTGTTAGAATATTCATACTACCTAAAGTTCATTCAATGTAGTCCCTATCAAAAATTTAATGACACTTTTTACAGACACAGAAAAGACAATCCTAGGGCCCCCCCGCCCAAAAAAAGGAGAAGGAAAAGAATTCTATACAATTTGTGTAGAACTACAAGATGCTGAATAGTCAAAGCAACTCCAAGAAAGAACAATGATGGAGACATCACAATTCATGATTTTAAACCTCATTACAAAACTATAGTAATCAATATGGTATGGTTCCAGAATGGAACAGAATTGAGAACCCAGAAAATAACCCCTGCATATATGAGCAATAAGTGGTGTTGGAAAAACTGGATATTCACATGCAAAAGGATAAAAGTGGATCTCTATCCTACAACATTCACAAAAAATTAACTCAAAGTGGATTAAAGATGTAAATATAAGAACTGAAACTGTAAAACTACTAGAAGAAAACAGGGGGAAAAGCTCCTTGACACTAGCTCAGCAATGATTCTTTTCTATTTGCTACCAGGAGCATAAGCAACAGAAGCAAAACAACAATTGGAACTACATCAATCTAAAAAGCTTCTGCATAGCAAAGAATAAGCAAAATGAAAAGTCAATGTATGAAATGGGAGAAAATATTTGCAAACCATTTATCTGATGAATTGATATTCAAAACATACAAGGAACTCAATAGTGAGAAAACAATATTTCAGTTCAAAAAGGCAAAAGTGAGGGCTCCCTGGTGGCTTAGGGGTTAAATCTCAATGCTATCAACTGCTATGGCATGAGTTCGACCTCCAGCCAGGGAGCTGGTCCACATATGGCACAGAATATTTCTCCTGTCTCGCCCACTGCTCCCCTCAGCAGTATATTTCAGTAGACCTGCCTGTACTGCTCCCCACTCTGCCTCTGGTGAAGCTTCTACTTCCACCCACCCCCAGTTCTTCTAAGTAAAAATAAAAGAAAAAGGCAAAGGAACCAAACACACATTTTCCCAAAGATACACAAATGACCAAAAATTACACGACAAAGTGAGCAACATCATTAATCACTAGGGAAATGCAAATCAGAACCTGTATGAGATATCACCCCACACCTGCAAGACTGGCTGTCATCAAAAAGGACAAGAAGTGACAGGTATTGATGAGGATGTGGAGAAAAGGGGACTCTGCACCTTTGGTGGGAATGCAAACTGAAAATCTGAAAAATCTGAAAAATAGTAGAGCTTCCTCAAACATAAAAATAGAACAATCATGTGATCCAGCCATCCTATTGCTGGGTATATCTGAAAGAAATAAAACCGCCATCTTGAAGAGATCCCCGCACACTCGTGTTCACTGCAGCAATATTCACAACAGCAACACATGGCAACAACCTAAGTGTCTACTGATGGAGGAGTGGATAAGGAAAATGTGGTAGTCACGCTTTGCTGTGTGATGCTTCAATCAAGACGTACCACATACACCATGGGGGTCACAACAGGCTGTGTCATATAGCGAGGAAGTGTGTAACAGGCCACACTGTGCAGGTTTGTGTCATTACACTCTGTGAGGTTTGCTCAACACCAAAGCACCCAACAACACGATCCTCAGCACTATTCCATTCAACAAGAGTCTACACTGACACACATGACGATGTATTATATGATCAGTCACAAAAATGGAGGCGATCCTACCACTTGTGACAACAGAGACAGACGTTGAGGGTGTCAGACTGAACGAAGTAAGTCAGGCAAAGAAAGACAAACACTGCAGGTTCTCACATGCAGAATCTGAAAGGGTCAAACGTGGAGGAATAGAGAACAGAATGGCGGTTGCTGGGGCCGAGGGTGGAGGAAATGAAGTAAATGCTGGTCACAGGCAAACCTGAGGAAGACTTGTACCTAATTTTGTATCCTGAATTTGTCCCAATTTAATATTATATCATGAACTTTGGTTTCAAAGACTCTTTAAGGCAGGTAGAAAAATACAAGTGTCTATCATTAGCCCTCTACAAAGATTCTAATTGTTAGCCATTTTGCGACAGAACACCAAGTCCCTCCTTTGGGGGCTGCCACCCAGCGCACCTGCAGTCCAGCCCTGGCAGCTCAGCCTGCTCCAGGACCCACCCAGGTGCCCCAAGGACCTTTCCAGAGCCAGAAAGTTGAGCTCCAACAATGAGGGGAAAAGAAAGAGTAGCAGGGCGCAGTGGCCTCACTCACCTGCCGGAGGAACCGATTGTTGACAAGGTCAACCACAAGGACCTACAAGACAAGGAAAAGGGCTATCACTGTCAGCAGGGCTTCCGGGACAGAGCGATGGGCTCTTAGCCTCTTCCTTCTCGGTACTCAGAGAGGCAGCTGGGGTGCAGGTGGCGTGGGCCACCGTGGCTTCCTGATGAGGCGGGAGGTGGGGGTGGGCACTGTCCTGAATTGCAGGCTCTCAGCGCTGAAACCACACGCTGGGAATGTGTGTGCCAGCCGGACTGTTCCCAGATGGTTTGAGGCAGCGCTTCTTGGTTGGCTCTTAGTGTGTGGGTTACTGAGGTGGGCAGAAGAGGCCACAGACCCCACCTGTTCCCATTCCACTGGACTCCGCCTGGCCCCACTCCTCTTTCCTCCCGGTCACCCACTCAGCTGTCTTAACGGGTGGGAGGAGAGAGCCCCAGTGTAGAGGATCCACCTGGGGAGCAGATCGAGCTGCAGGCAGGGGGCTGCCTTTAGCGCAGGCTTCAGGGAAAGCTCCTTCCGTTCCCTCCTCAAGACTCGAGACTCGGCCTGCACGACCTGAAGCGAGAGCCTCCCTCCAGCCTCCACTAGGGCCCCTGGCTGTGACGGGGAGAGCAGGGGGCCTGGGTGGGCGGCCACATGGTCCCACCAACAGCTGGAAACATCTGGCCTCTAACGCAACCCAGAGACCCCGCGGCGGAGCTGAAGGAGCTCTCTCCTTCCTCCTAGACGTTCCCTTCCAGGAATGACCGCGGCCATTTCAGGGGCCCAGGGCCCCAAGCAGACTCCTAGCAGTTCACAAGCCCACACTCGAAGACCTGAGTCTGCTGGTTAATATTTAATGATTTAGGGCTCTCTGGTCAAACAGGAGAACCACATCTGAGGGCCCTGGAGAATTTCAGCGCTAGGTGCTCCCCTGGGGCTTCAGGCCCGGGTGGCATCATTTGGCTCCCTACGGCTCCCTCTCTGACTTCTGGGACTTGTCAGTACTCAGGGGCAGAGGCCACTGAGAGGAAGGGGCTGGGACGATATTGCTATTGAAATGCCAACAGGACTCTCCCCGCTTGGATGCTAACCTGAAAAGTCAACACTTGCTCACTAAGCAGTTTGGTTGTTCTGTTCGTCTTCTCAAACGACATGAACAAGGACCTACTTGCATGAACAGTCTTTGTCAACTCTGTTGTGAGTCCAGAGTTGTTAGCTCCGGGTTTTGTTAGCTCTTCGTGCGCTTTCTTCCCTCCCTGCTGGGCAGCTGGAGGGAAGGGGTGGATAGGGCAGCCGGCCATGTATGGGTTAAGTGTTTTAGCATCGGGTTGAGTTGTTAATCGCGGCCCTTCTCAATGGGTGTTTGCGCCAGGAGGTTCATTTGGAGAAAACTGCGTTTGTGGTTACGGGTGTACTGAGGCAGCCTCGTCTAGCTCGGGGACAGAGTCGTGGGCTCCCCCTGCTTCCCCGGCCCTGCTCGCTGGCCGAGCCTTAGCCAGCACCTCCCCTCTGCCCCGCACAGGAGGGGACGGGGCTCACCTCTTCCAGCGGCAGCTCCCTGAGCAGAGGCAGCGAGCTGGTGAGCAGCCCGATGAGGAAGGGGGTGGGTGAGCACACGATGTCGATCATGGCGGGCGGGAGCACGGGGATGTAGGTGTGCTGCCAGGCGAAGGGGTAGATGACTGCCACCATGGCGTGGCAGCACTTGGACAGCGTGCTGCAGTTGGGAGACAAGGGGAGAAGGGAGGCTCAGGGAGGGGCCTGTGCAGGGCAGGTTGGGAAGCCCTCGGGGAGAGGGCACGCTGGTCAGAAAAGACGGCAGGTATGTTTGAGGTCACACAGTCCAAACAGAGGTGATACCACACACAGGTAGCCCGAGACATGGTGACAGGGACGACGGAAAGCCCTGAGTGTCCCTTCACACTGTCACTGGCTCCCACTCTCCCCTCCTCTCCTGCCCCCCAACAAAACCCCAAACAACCAACACCAGTTTTCTCACGCACGGGCGTCAACCCTCCTGTTGGAAACGCATTCGGTTCTAACATGGAAACTGGCTCTTGGTTCCCTCCCATGCCTCCTCTCAGTCAAGCGCCACCACAGAGGGGCAAGCAGGGAGCCTCTGGGGTCCACCAGCAGCAGAGAGCTTGAACGGCCTTGTTCTGCAGAACTGAGTCCGCCCATCGCCACCCACTGAGCTCTGCACAGTGTGGTCCAAGCCAGTTTGTTGAGTGAATGGAAGCCCCACTCAGGGTTACCCTTGAATGTCATTCTGTCCCCAACACCCCAAAGGCACACTGGTGAGCAATGGCATCACACCCACTAGAGGCATCACATGATAAGTATAAGAAGAGAGGGTCCCCCGTGAGTGTGCTGCACCCGCTTCAGGGCTTGGGCCAGGGAACCCGCATTTCATTGGTCAGGAGGCCTTCGGGGCATCTGCCTGTTCCTAGGTGTGCCCTGCTTGGGTCAAATTGAGGGAAGCTGAGTTCTGGACAGACGAAGGCTCCTTTACTGCGTTCCCAGGATGTCGGGCACCCCTAACCTTTCATTGTCACTAAACTTTCCTGAACTTGCTCAAAAAAACAGAAAACACTTGGCTCTGGCTATAGGAGAAAAAAGGTGAGGTCAAAGACCACACGGCCGAATAAGGAGGTCCTCATAAATCTCTCCCCTAAATACAATTATCAAAAAACTAAAGAAACCAAGTGTTGCTCTCAGGAAATTTTTCAGTTTATCGCTGGCAACAGGGAATTGAAATACAGATAACTTGCTCTGAGTTTTTAGTGACGACAAGTAAAAATTACATACATTGGGCTCCCTGGTGGCGCAACGGGTTAAGTCTCAGCACTATAAAGCTATTTGCAGCCACTGCAGCACGAGTTCGATCCCTGTCCAGGGAGCTTCCCCCAGGGCACGGCAGACCTCTCCTGCCTCGCCTGCTGTGTATTTCAGTCGATATGCCTGTTCTGTTCCCTACTCTGTCTCTGATGAATCCTCCCACCCCCCATACCTCTGGCGTACACCCCAGTTCTTGCATGCATAAATAAATCTTTAAAAAAATAAAAATTACATACATTAGGGCCTCCCCGGTGGCGCAGAGGTTGGGCGCTGCACTGTGGAGCTGTTGGCCGCAGGCGATGCCGGTTCGCCGCCCAGCTGGGGAGAATCCCACATGGCCCAGCAGACCTCTCCTGCCTCGCCCGCTGCTCCCCTCAGCAGTGTATTTCTGATCTGCCTGTTCTGCTCCCCACTCTGTCTCTGGTGAACCCTCTCGCTGCCCCGCGCCTCTGGCCTGTACCCCAGCTTGTGTACATAAATAAATAAAAATTCTTTAAAAAAATTACATACATTAATTTGTACAAATTACATGTATTCATTTGGGTTATATAATTACATATATTAATTGGGGTTAGCAAGTGAAATAAATCAGAGGGAAAAAGGCAAATATGATTCCACTTCCATGAGGGTCTTAGAATAGTCAAATTCATAGAGACCAAATGGAACAGAGGTTACTAGGGATGAGGGAAAGGTGAATGGGTTGATGCATTACGGACAGAGAGCTTTGGTTTAAGATAATGAAAAGGTTTTGGAAATGGATTGTGGGGATAGTTACAAACAGTGTGATGTCCTTAATGCCACTGAATCACATATTTAAAAATGGTTCCAATGGTAAGTTTTACATTATGCAAATGTTGCCACCACAAAGTAAAAGCAGAAAGAAGTCACTTAGTAAGTTCCTCTGAGTCAGCACCCCAGAAAGATTCTTGAAATATACATTTACCTTCTTTTCCATCCCATCTGCGTTTGGGGGCTCCTGAACTTAAAAGGGTAATGCTGAATCTCGGTCACTTATCAGCAGAAGTCACCTAACCTTGTTCCCTGTTTCTTTGCTAATAATCACTGTCCTACTAGTCACTGGAATCATGAATGCCACTGAGTAGCACCGGGGCTCCATTTCACTGAGATTCGGTCCTCGTCTTTCTTTTTTTTTTTTAAAGGTTTATTTATTTATGCATATAAGACCTGGGGTGTAGGCTAGAGGTGCAGGGGGTGAGAGGATTCAGAGACAAAGTAGGAAGCAGAACAGGCAGACTGACTGAAATACACTCCTACCTCGGGAGAGGTAGGAGAGGTCTGTTGCGCCATGTGGGAAGTTCCCTGGCTGGGGATCGAACTTGTGCTTCGGGGGCTGCAGATAGCGTCATAGTGCTGAGACTTAACCCCTTGCACCACCAGGGAGGCCGTCTTTCTTTTTTTGATTCAATTGTTTTTGCCTTTTCTTTCAAATAATCACCTCCAGAATGAGAAAGGTATTTTACCCCAAGATTTAGGCCTTCTCACTAGAATACCTTCTTTATTAGATAAGTGAGGCAGAGTAAGTTAGGACTTAGACCATGGAGAGCAACATCAATAATTCGGCCAGCAGGTGGGGTGACTTCTGTGTTTCAAAGAATCTCTCAAAGCAGAGAAAAAGGGTTTCCTAGCCTAAAGCATCGTTTTCTCCCAGCTACCCAAGAATGTTAAGGTTTTAGCAAGCTGTTAGTCAACTGTGTTTACTTTCCTTGATCTATAGATCAATGAATGTGTTGAATTCACTTTTTCTTTCCTTTTTTTTTTTTTTAAAGATTGATTTATTTATGCATACAAGCTGGGGTGTAGGCCAGAGGTGTGGGGGGGTCAGAGGATTCACCAGAGACAGAGTGGGGAGCAGAACAGGCAGATTGAACTCTTGCTGCAGTGGCTCTGGATAGTTTCATATTGCTGAGACTTAACCCCTTGCGCCATCAGGGAGGCCCTTGAATTCACTTTTTCTAATTTTTTTTTTTAATTTTAGGGCCTATGTTCACGTGTGGCCAGGCTGCAGAGCTGATCTGGGCATGAATTATTGTTGAGAGGTCATAACTTAGAAGACTAGAAGGATGTGAATATAAGCAGGGATAGTCGTTTCTAGCATTGAAGGGAAGCACAGAGCTGCGACAGAAGATCAAATTCATTCGTTTATCTGAACACCAAGAACCCACGGACAGCTGTGTTCAATCCTGATGGGCACAAAGGCTGGTAACCTCACGGGTAACTTGTGGGCATGTGGGTCGGAGTTGCCACAGGTGACCAGTGCTCCTAACACACGGCTTGTGTCTGACTTTTAAATAGTCTGATTCGCTGCTGCATCTGGATCCCAATGTTCCTACATCTGGCTGTCACTACCACTTTGCTCACTGGTGCATATGGGGCCTGGGGCCTCAGGGACGGAGTGACAACAAGCAAACAGTATCACAGGTCTCATTCCACTTGCTTTGCAGCCACATCACTGTCCGAAAATACTCTGCTTCTTGAAACCCTAGAAAGGAATGTCAAATTCTGCAAACAGGACAGCCAGCAGCAGCTCTTACAGTCCGCGGTCGAGGAGCAGGGAAGCAGCGGTTCTGAGTGCCACATAAGCGGTTTTCTCAGTCTCTGATGCAAGTGCCGATGAGATTTTACTCCCCGACTTGTGACGGTGGGCTGGGCACAGCCAACCAGCAACATGCAGAGGACAGCCCTGATTCTGGGGGTGCTCAGGATGATGCTGCAGCCTGCTCGCCTGAGGCTTTCTGAGCGTCTGCTGCTTGGGCAGAGGCAGTGTTTTTGAAGGAAGTCCACAGAAGAGTTCCCGCAGCTGGCTCACATTATGGGGGGCAGAGGGGGGTGCAGGCAAGGAACTCCAATGCCCACATCTGTGATCAATTTGCACAAACATGGGGAAGGGAGGAGTATTAGGGGGGTTGGCTAGGCCACGAGATGGGCACCGCTGAGAAGGGTTGCATCCCAGAATGCACTGCTGTTGGGTGCTGGCTGCCGAGATTGCAGTGTCAGCCCGGGTGAGTGCTAAGGTCCTCCCAAAGATGCTTCAGTTCTGCTGCTACCAGCCCCTGTGGCATCCGGGGGGGTTACTGTGCTCGGCAGCCTTCCAACTGCCCAAGAGCCAGTGAGGACTGAGCAAAGACCCTCCCCCGAAAAGTGCTACCAGAAAAGTAAGTGATGGGTTTTGGGAGCTGGTCAGACACCCCAGAAATTTGGAGGTTGACGCCATCAGCGCCCACTAGCATCGCAGGCAAAGCGTCTCTCCTACTGATGCTTCATTCCTGGCCACCTGTGGCAGCCTGCCCGGTGAGCCCTGGCAGGAGGTGCCACATTTCCAGGACTGTCCCTTCAAACCTCGGAGTCCCATGGTTGTAAGGAATACAGACTGGCCCTCAAGAAAACTGGTTCTGCTACTCCACGTGTGATCTCGGGCAGAGCCCTTCACTCTCAGGCTCATCTGTAGAACAGGCGGCCCAGGTCATGTCTAATGCCAGTTCGGCCTGACAATCCGAAATCTCCAAGCGATCGCACAATCTCTGCACAGCCACGAGCGCGCGGAAAAAGGCCAGGAGCAGAAGATGGGCGTTAAGAGCTGGAAGCAGCCCGACAGCGAAAAGAACCAGGTCCGTCACGGGAAGGCCGCGCCGGTGCTCTCGAGTGGAGGCAGGGCAGGAGGCAAGGGTGAGCCTCTCTCTGAGAAGCGAACAAAGCATGTGCGGCGCTGGGCACTGCAGCGGGCCCCAGACGGCCCACAAAGCCTGCGCGTCTGACTCCCGGGGAAGACCTGGAGCGTCCGGGCCACTTCTGGGAGGGCTGGCTCTGGGGTTATGCGATAGTCTCGAAATCTTGCTCCCGCTTCCTCCTCCCCGCAGCCATCCTGGCGGCTGCTCTTGGATGGGACCTGTCCACACCGAAGGCAGGAAGACGGTGGCCACAAAGACGGGAAGGTTGCTGGAGTCGATCAGCTCTAGGCTCCAGCTGGTCATGAAAGTGGAAAGTACGTGTGGAAAATGCTCGAGTATGCACACTGGCCCCCACTGACCAGGTGACTGATGCCCTCGGAAGCATGCCAGAACAGATGGGAAAAGTCAGGCGAGCAAAGTTTTTCTTTAATAAAACTGGCTGAAGTTTTAAAGCGTGTACCACCCAAATCTTGCTCCGGAGCTAGCTTCTCCGTGTTTGTATGCAAAAAAATAGGTAGTTAATATTTTATTAGACAGATGCTATTGTTATTAAAACCGCACTTTTCATATGACTTTGCTGAACTAAAATGGATGTATTGCTAAGACTGCCAGTCACTCTGATGACCTCGAAATAGAATCCTGATGCCCAATCAGCGTAGCAGCTAGTCACACTTTCAGGCAGGCCTGGGGCAAATTCACCTGCCTGGAGGGG
The DNA here is from genome assembly GCA_004024925.1 of Scalopus aquaticus. NCBI lineage: Eukaryota > Metazoa > Chordata > Mammalia > Eulipotyphla > Talpidae > Scalopus > Scalopus aquaticus. Next base: position 25,091 of record PVIJ01003022.1, on the reverse strand, counting down.
GCATATTCACACATCCCACCTTTTCTAAGATGCAAACATTGGAGGGTACAACAGATCCTAGAGGGGAGATGGGACCCCCACTTAAGCTTAAGGAATCTGATTAAAAATGAGCCAAGAGGAACACAGAAGGGGGAAGGGGCACAGCTCATTTGTGTGGGTCCCCTCATTTGTGTAGGTCCCCACATATCAAAGCCAAGGTTCAAGCTCTAGCATGTCAAGGATTGAGCACCTGACCCTACTTACCATGAAGCAGTAGCTGCCTTTCAGCTGATGCTCTTGATACACCAGGAAAAGGAAACAATTTCTTAATAATTAAACTCTGTGTCCCATCGCAAACTTTTGCACGTTTATGTGCAGATCTGACTTTGTGACTCAGCCTGACCTGTCGATTTAGTCCAAACTTTGGAAACTGAAATTGATAAACTAAAAAACAAAATGTTTATGACCAGGGAATTAAAGAAAGGGGTATACTGGAACTATTTCTTTGGGTTGTTATGATAACAGAACAAGCCATCACAACAACATTCTTTCTTTCCCATCTGTCAGATTTTGGCTTGACAGAGTCTTAAACACTCCACATCGACCCTAGAGATGAAATGGAGCAAAAATGTTATGCTGAACCTGACAGATTCTTGGCTTCACTTAAAGCCCTTCTAGAACTCATACACTCTGCGCCACAACTTCTTCCTCTTGCCCTGGGCAGACTCACTGGCCTACATGGACAAGACTGTGTGGTGGGGGAGGTAAGTCCACCCTGGATGTCACAGGGTCACTCTCTTGAGTGCGTGGCATGTCCTGTTCTCATGTGCTGTCCTGTGGTCTCACACAGATTGGGGCTACAGCGGAAGCCCAAAGAATGAGGAGGCTTGCTTCCTGGCTAGCTGAATGGGGCTGAAGGCAGTGCATGGGCAGGACCGTGCCAGGCAGAGAGGAAGCAGGCTGAGGGGCTTCAAGGCAGCGCCCAGATCAGACAACCTGCAGCCAGCTGGGGAGCCCCAATCCTCATCTGGTATGGCCTGACCCAAGAACCCACAATTCCCCCACAACTCTTTTCCCATTAGTCAGACAGGACGAGGTGGACAGTGATTACTCCAGCACTCTGGAAGCTGGGCAGGCTGAAAAGAGGAGAGGGCTGGCCTCCTCATGCTGGAACCTCACACACATGATGTTCTTGGGCAAAGCTCTGCGCTCTGCCCGTGAGTTAGGACGCTGTCTTCCTTCCCTGCCCATTTAGGGCTCACATAACAGCCTCCTGAGGTTCTTGGAAAATGTAACTTGAAATAAAACGCCACATGGGCCTCTCTGGTGGCACAGGGGTTAAGTCTCAGTGTTATCAAGCCCCCCACTCAGACCACCGCAGCCGCTCCTCCCTCCTCCTCATGTTCTCTGGAGCAAGGCTGCCTGGCTCTGAGTCCCAGCTCTTCCTCGGACGCTTCCTTGAGCAAAGTGACTTTCGCCCTGTGCGCTCCTGACTCCCTGATAACAGAACCAACGGGAGCGGGAGCCAGCTGTTGGGGCCTGGAAGAATACAGGCGGAACCCTACGCAGCAGGAAGCCTGAAGCCACCACCCCACCCTCTTGTTATTCTTGTCAGGTTCCCTTGTGTGTTGTTTCCTTCTCTTTCTGCTTCAGAGCAATATGGGGCCTTATTTGTTTGTTCATTTATTTATTTATTATCTTTCCACCTCTTCAGGTTCTGTCTAGAATCTGCGTTGAAAGGAAAGATAACTGACTGGGCGAGGGAGAGGACACTAAGCCATTTGAGGGGAAAAGTGCGGGCTGCCTTCAGGGGCAGCGAGACACCTGAGGCCTAGAGAGTCAGAGCTCGGAGGGCTGGGCTGGATCACCTTCTTCCATATGAGGAGATGCAGGACAACAGCTACGGCGGCTCAGGGTTCCTCCCTGCTCTGGTGAGGCCTCCCCGTAGGATGAGGCAGGAAGGGTATTTTACACCCCCACAGGCCCACACGTACGATGATGACGGCACCATGGCCTGGCACCCCAATGACCAGGTTCCTGCTACCTCCTCCTCCCCAACAAAAATCTCACCACAAAAAGCCACCCACCACATCTGGATGTCTTCCTGCCGTGGAAACGGGCGCCTGCAGCGAGGACTGCTGGCAGGGGCCACACTGGGCATCTTACCACTCTCCTGGGTGTTTACTGTTTGAAAAGTCTCATCTCTGAGGGCAGAACTCCAGGCAGCACAGAGGGGTGAGGAGAGACACTCCAAAGTCCCTCTAATCTCACCATCCAGTCACTGTCTCTCACAGAACTGCCCCAGTGTGGGAAGGGGATGGGCCTGATGCCCAAGAGCAGGCATCAGGGTGGGTGCACCCACAGGGCTGGGGTGCCTTCACTTCCCGGTGATCTCTTGTTCTGGGGGAGGGGCCGCCCCCGCCTCCAAGCTGTCAACCCAGAGACTTGTCAGGGGTGCTGCCGAGGTGGCCTTGCCCCGCCCAGGCGTTTGTCCTAAGTCCTTGCAGGGGTCTTGGCTGCTGAGCCCGACACCCCTCTCCACCACCCTTCAGAGGGGCACACATCCCCTCCCCATTCAGTGCCTGCCGTCTCCTTCTCGAGGATGAGAAAAACAAGCTGCTTTCAGCTCTCCCGTCCCGGGGAGGAAGCCCGGTGGGGAGCCGGGGGCGCGATCGGCCTGCTGCCTTCCCAGATACTTCTCAGGCTGGACCCTCCCTGTCTGACACCATTAACCTAGAACACGCCGTCTGGGCCCGAGGTTTGCCAGCCTTCACTGCTTGCCTAACAGTTCTGAGAAGTCTCACACTCTCCTCCCCCAAGTGAAGACAGCAAATGCTACCGCCAGGCAGGGAAGGGTGTGGGGAGGGAGGGGGCACCCGAGAACACAGGCAGTTTGCAAGCCTGGTCACTGCAGGGTTATCACTCACTCATCCTCAGCTTCCAGGGGCCCGGCCTTGAGAACTCTCTCTGCGTTCCCAGTGCCCAGGGAGCCTGGAGCTGCCCAGCGCCCAGCACCAGCTGCGGGCTCGGAGGTGGGGCCTGCTTCCTGAGCTGACAATGTGACCAGCACCCAAATTCAAGCGAGCAGTTAACTGAAGCAGGGCGCGAGCGGGCTGGGGAGGGTGGCTGCCATCCAGACAACATCCTAAGGGGGTCCGGCGTGCCACAGGGGCATCAGAGGGCAGGGTCCATGCACAGAGGTCTCCTGAGGAACTCCACACTCATTCGCTTTGTCCTTTCCCTTCTCCTCCCTCTTGTTTTCCATCGTTGAGAACCACGTTTCCTCCCCAAAGCCCAGCTCTAAAACTTTTGCATTTCTGGCACTTCTTTCCAGATGGACTCCTCCATCGGTCTCCTCTGCTTCTCCCGGTTGGCAGGCCCCCCTCTGGTTGGACCCTGCATCTCAGCCCTTTCTGGAGTTGCAGCCATAGCTCCTGCTTCTGTGTCCTCAGTTCCAGAGGGAAGAAAGTTCTGATTCAGTATTTTGAAATGATGAAAATGCCAGGAATTTTTTTTTTAAGTTCAGAATGAACACAAATCCCTATTTGCATCTCCTTCCACATCTTCCTTGATTAGCGATATGGGCTTTGCAAGTCACTGATCATGAAGGTTGGGATGTGGGTGGCACCCTCCTGGGCTGTGAGTGTGTGTGATTCTGTGCGACTGACTTAACCCCAAGAAGAAGGGGTCCCTTCAGGACAAGTCTGTGCTCTTTAGCGGGTCTGGCAGGCCTTCCAGGAACACCGGGCCCACCTGGCCGGCTCCTCACTCCCGCCCACTGTGCCCCTCTCTGCTCAGCTGCGGGGAGCTGCTTCACAATTCCTGAAGGAGATCTGCCAGATCCCCTGCACCCTCTGCCTTTGTACAGACAACTCCTTTTGCCTGCAATGTGCGCTCTGCTAGCTCTCTGCAGAACTTGCCTCCTCAGGGAGTGAGGCCCTGTGGTCTGTGGCACTTACTACCTCAAGTGAGCCTTTGCAAGGTGGGACTAGGAGGTCTGCTTATTCCTCCCTTACCATCACTGTCCTCTTTGAGGTCGGAGTCTCTCGTCCCCTTTTCCTTAGCATACAGCAAATGCCAGGCACAAAGCAGAATGGGCGAGAGGCAGGCTAAGAACATGAGAAGGGTGCCTCATCTCACACAATCAGTGCGCCTCACAAACCTCCCATCTCAGTTGCCCACCAACTGGCACCTTTACCTCAGAGGAGCTTCCTCTTCAACCCTAGGCTTTCACCTGTTGCCCAGACTTCAAGTCGACCAAGACAGCCATCAGACACATCAGCGGAAGGAGTTAAGGCGGTACCTGAGCTTGTCAGCGATGAAGATGACCCTCCTTTCCAGAAGCAGGGAGGCAAAAACACAGAGCAGGTGACGGACGCTGAGAGAGGAGAAGAGAGACTCGAAGTCCACGTGCTCGAGTCGGGAGTCCAGGGGGCGGCACAGTTCGATCACCTGCGAGGGGGAGGGGGTGTGTGTGAGGAGGGGCCTCGGCAGGGGTGGCCAGTGGCAGGGGAAAGAGAAAGGAAAAAAGGCCAACAGTGGATTGGGGAGGAGAAATGATCCCCTGGAGTCGAAAGACCTAGACTCCCGGGGAAGTGAGGGGACTGGTGACAACTGCCCCACCCTCAGAGTCCCACAGGAAAGCACCGCTGTCTCTGACGACCGACCGTGACCTGCAGGGGTGGAACAGGCAGGCAGAGGACCAGCAGCTGAGAGCAACGCTCTCCAGGCGCCCCCTCTGCAAGGGGGCTGCTAATGAACCCACTGCAGTCACTTCCTGATGCGCCGGCGGCTTGCGTGCTGAGTGGGAATATCTGCTTGCCCCTCCTTGCTGGAATGTTCCTGGATTCGTCTCCAGTGGCTACCCTTGGGCAAGCCTTTCTCTGCAGCTGGTGGGCGCCTTCCTGGCGAGTGCAGACCCTGACTCTCGGCTCTGCACCTGCCCAGGGCTGCCCGCACAGCTGCGGCATCTGGCAAGGGATGGGCTGGGGACTGCTGCTCTCTGTGCTAGGGGGTTGCATTGTTCCAGAATAGCCCCGGCCCGTCTACATCCCATCCTGCTTTTCCGCCAGAACTCAAGGCTAAAGGGGTTTGCCGCCTCATGCCCACGCTCTCACATAAAGGGAACGGGAAGGACGGAGACAAACTCCTTCATCAAGTCCCAGCCACGCCGAGGAAAGTCTTCAATGTCTAGAATGAATGAAAAGTAGCACCCTGTCTCCCCTGAAAATAACTATTTTACTTCATAAAGCTAGAGAGGCAGACAAAAATGGAAATGTGCTTGACGACATCTTGTGCAGGCGTCGAGCTGCTGAGAGAAAGGAGGCCCAGGGCAGGCTCTCACCTGTGAGGCCAACACAATGAGAACCAGGTGCTGCCACGGCCTGGTCTGGGGGTGGCTCTCGGGGACCGGGTCCTGTGCTGGGGGGCTGGACTCGGCATGAAACTTACGATGGTCGAGGGGCAAGTGGAATCCACTGAGCATGACAGCCCACCGGGGCCAGCGCCTGGGACCACGGGGACGGCGCTGTCTGGGCCACACCGCGCCCGAGAGAGGCAAGGACTCTTACCTCGGTTCCTGACCCTGGCAAGAAGTTCTTGACCGTGATGGTTTTGCCCAGCGCTGGGAAGGGGGCTTCCATGACGCTCCTCATGAGGGGCTGGACCAGGGCGGGGGAGATGCCTCTCCGCTTCTCCACCTCATCCAAGATCTGCAAGGGAGGTAAAGCCGTCTGCTAGCCTGGGGCCAGGGCACCGGGTGTAGCTCTGTCCTAGGCGAGGTGGCCTGCTGCACCGGGGGGCTGGGACAGGAGAGTCAGCAGGCCTTGCTGGCCTCATCGGCCGGCTCCAGAGCTTTCCACTGTGTGCGTTAATGCCCCAACCCTTCCCCGCTCTACAAGGCGCTCCCTTTGCTGAGTGACTGCAGTTCTCCCACTAAAGGGTTAAGTATAGTTTCTTGGCCCCTTGACCTTGGTGATGTGACTTTTTGGGCATAAATGAAGCAGTATCACCCCAATGGGATGAAAATTGGGGGTGGTGATGAAAAAACTTAGCTTTTACGGTTTGTGGCCCACTAAGGGGCCACAATGCATTAACAGATACATAGTCTATCTGGAGATTTAAATCCTATGGGGGATAAGCATCAAGGAAATGCAAACCCAAACCACTTGAGATACCACGTCACATCATTACGATGGTTCACAATAAAAAGACAGACGACAAGTGTTGGCAAGGAAGTAGGGAATCTGGAACCCTTCAACACTGCTGGTGGGAGTATCAAATAGTGAATCCCCTTTGGAAAACAGCCTGGCAATTCCTCAAAAGGTGAAACATAGGATAACCCCACGACTCAGCAATTCCACTCCTAGTTACCCAAGAGAAATGGAAACATTTCCATGCAAAAACTAGTGTATTAATGTTCATAGCAGCATTATTTTTAATAGTCAAAACCCAGAAATACCAGAAATGCCCATCAACTGATCTACTGATACCAAACTGTGATATCCATATAATGGATCACTATTTGGCTTGGTTACTGAGCATGATGCTCTTGAAGTTCATCCATTTTTACCTCTTACACTGCTTATGGGAATGCAAACTGGCCCACATACTATGGAAAATTGTGTGGAGGACCCTCAAATTATTAAAAAATGGATCTACCATATGACCCAGCAATTCCACTCCTACGAATCTACCCAAAGGACAAAAAAACATTAATTTGAAAGGAAACCTGCACTCCTATGTTTACTGCAGCACCATTTACAATAGCTAAGATATGGAAACAACCTAAATGCCCAAAAACAGATCACTCGATCGAGAATATGTGATATATATACACAATGGAATATTACTAAGCAGTCAACAAAGATAAGCTCATGCCATTCACAGCAAAATGGATAGAGCTGGAAGGGATTATGCTCAGTGAAATAAGTCAGAAGGAAAAGGAAAAACAATGAATGGTTTCACTTACAGGAGAAATACAGGGAAACAAAACAAGGGGTCAGCAAAAAAAGACAGAACTAGCAGGTCAACTCTAAATCTGAGACATCCAGCAGGTGGGGTAGGGAGAAGGGTGAAAACAGGGGAGGGAAGAGCACAAGAGACTATGGTGACGATATGGCAATTCCTGTCTTGATATACTGACTCATTTTCCCAAAAAGAGCACCAAATTATATTTAGATTTTGATAGATTCAGAGCACTATTAACTGCCCCACATGCATACATTACATACACACACAGATAAATATCCATCCATTCACCCATCCATCCATCATGGTGGCCTTTTTGTCCAGCAAGCCTTAAAAATGACAAAAGATGCTTAGAAGGAAAGTAAAACATATGGAAGATTCTGGGAAGACCCTCTGCCCTTCCCATCTCAACTACAAAGAGACCCTCTCTCTTTCCCCACTTCCTGGGTCTTGACCTTTAACAGCTCTTATCGCCTGCCCCAAAGAGGGAGGATAGAGGCAGGGTGAAGGGAAGAAGAAGACAGGGAGTAAGATCATACAAGTACTGTGTCCTCCTGTGCCCTGCCTTGCTCCACCTCGCTCCCTTCCCTAGGGCCCAAGTCCTCACCTTTGAAAAGAGACTGAAGCACCCCAGGCGGCTCACGATGCAGTAGACTTCGGGGAGACGTTTCCCTTTGCCACCAGGCTGATGGGAGTGAAACAAAGGACATGGTGAGCGCTACTATCTCAGGGGAGGAAAGAACCCGCTGGCGTCTGGGTGGTTCTGGGTTGCCAGGTGTTGCCATATACCGCAGCTTTGGAAAACCCGTTAGGTAAGTTCACCACTTTATAGCTGGGTAACACTTCTAGTCACGTAGTATATATATTTATAGTTTCTTTTTTAAGATTTATTTATTTATGCACACAAGCTGGGGTACAGGCCAGAGGCGTGGGGTGGTGAGAGGTTCACCAGAGACAGAGTGGGGAGCAGAACAGGCAGACTGACTAAAATACACTGCTGAGGGGAGCAGCGGGCGATGCAGGAGAGGTCTGCCGCGCCATGTGGGAAGCTCCCTGGCCGGGGATTGAACTTGTGCTGCAGAGGCTGGCTTGACAGCCCTGAGACTGAATCCCTTGTGCCACCAGGGAGGCCACCTTTCAATTTTTAAAGGTGATTATTCTGAAGGAGACACTCTCAAATTTTTGTGTTATGAACAATAACATCATCCTACTTGAGGCCTTGGCAACCATTTGAAGGCCTCTTGATCTGCCAGGGTCTTTTTTGCATGATTTACTAGTATGGGCTTTGGCTTAAGGAGAGAAGGGTACTTTATTTGGTGAGGAAAACAACAGAGAAAGTCTCTTCTTCTCCCAGGAGACAGGGGTGTTAGCCCCTGTACCTGTGAGACTCAGGCGAGCCCCGAAATCTCCTTCTAGGTCATTAATCCCCTGCACCCGCCTGCTGCCTCTCGGATGCTACTCCAGAGGCACAGAGTCAAGAACGCTGCGCCGGCGCCACGCAGAGCCTGTGCCGGCTGACAGCTGAGGGGACTCACCAGCAGTCTTCGGCAGTAACCGAACCTCCTGCTCCCATCTTCTCCAGTTAATACAAACGAGAAGGTCTCACTGTGGTCGGGAGAACAAAATGCGTTACAGAGCTGAGTGAGGCAGACGACCAGGCATACTAGGCCTCTGGTTACCCATGTTTTTGGAGGCTGTGTCCGGGAGCGGGTGTGGCCTATGCCCCGAACTCTCATGTGACTCTCTCCAGACTGCACAAACCATGACAGCCACGCACTGGGCACGTGGTAGTGGCACTGCCTCCTGCCAGCTGGAGGGTGAGGTGGTGGTAGGTGACCTGGGTCACAACTCAGTGGAGCAGTGAAGCGGGGAACATTTCTGTGTCACCCTGGAGCTGCTCCCAGCGAGGCTCTCACTGTCCACTCGGAGGCCGGGACTGTCCTTGAAGACCTCGGGCTGACTTCAAGGAACAAAGGGACCCTCAGACACGTGGGCTACGCAGCCTGCTGAGTTTGATGAACTGCTGAGGTGTCTAGTAGTAAAAACTGCACCGACAACACGAGCTACAGCAGGAGCGCAAACCCAGCTCAGTCTGAGTCGTGGCTGGTGGCTGGTGAAGGACAAGAGCGCTGGACAAGAGAGGGTGACGGGCAGTGCTCCCTCGAGTTTTCAAGCTTCAGACTTACCTCCGTGCCCCCTGAAGGCTCACCTGAAAAACACATTCCTAACTGAGCAGGAGGCCTGGGAATCTACACACTCAGCAAGGTGATTCTTAGCTTCAGGGAAGTTTCATTTTTTTTTTTGCAGAGAAGAGCTGGGGTGCAGGCCAGAGATGCGGGGTGAGAGGACCCACCAGAGGCAGAGTGGGGAGCAGAGCAGGCGGACCCACTGAAATACACTGCTGAGGGGAGCAATGGGTGAGACAGGAGAGGTCTGCTGCGCCATGTGGGTCAGCTCTCTGGCTGGGGATCAAACTCATGCCATAATGATGACAGTGCTGAGACTTAACCCCTTGGCCACCAGCAAAGCCGCAGAGAAATTTTTAAAGCACCAGGGCAAAGAAATCTCTAGGCACGAGCCCAGCTGTATTGCTTAGCAGCAGTGGTATTTTCTGAGGCCTGCCAACTCTGACTCCATCTTTAGTTTTCACTGTGGTCTTTGGGGTGGAGGAGGGGAGATGCAGCACACACCTGGTAAACTGCTGGACAGGAGTCCAGTCCTTGGCATCGGGGAAGCAGAATTGGGGGATAGCCTTCAGCTGGTCCTCAGCCTCTCTCATGAACTTGAAAGACCTTTCCAACTGTAGGGAGAAGGGTAAGAGGGCTGGAGAGTGAGGCAGATGCTAGGCAAGGCCACGCCTCCCATCTTCCCACCCAGGGGACCCCTACCTTTACCTCCTCCCTTGGAAGTTTCCAGCACAGTCTGCTGAGGGCTTTACCCTCTAATTACAGTCATAGAAGAGAAGTCAGGAAAACAAACGCAGTGTGCTTTAGAGAAACGATCTCTGCCGAACATTCTGGAATATAACTACTTTACCAAGAAGGAGAAACTTAGCAGTCCCTTCCAGAGGACTCACGAATCTATAAGCTCCATGAGCCTCAAATCTGGTCTTCCAGCTTGTGGACCCAGCAAAACTGCCTGTCCTCTTTCCAGGCAAAGATTTTATACTACTTTTTAGCAAATACATCTAGTTAAGTGAAACAGTGAACTTCAACCAATTTCAGAGTGTCCCGAATGCTAGTACTAGAAGGAAACTAGACAACATCCAGCCCACCGTCTTATTTTAGGGATAAGGAAACAAGCCCTGAGATGTGAAGTGACTCATCCGGGACCACACAGCCAGTGTGGACCCTGCTTAGGAATAAAAATGATCTTCTCCCCGCTCCTCCCATTAAGGTTTTTTTTTTTTTTTAAATTTTAATTCCCATTTTAATTGTATTATTTTTACTAAGGTAACAAAGGTTTATAACACTATTCACACCTCTTCAGACATATGTTACCTACCATACCCACCACCAGATCACCCATCCTTCTCCACCATAGCCCATGGGACCCCTCCCCACCTCGCCCCTTCCTCCCTCCCCCTCTCAGGAAGCCTCAATTCTACAGTCAGATTTCTAGGGTTTGTTTTGGTTGAGTTATAAAAATGATCGTGATCTCGAGTTTTTGTCTTTCTCTGATTTATCTGACACACCATAGGCTGGATGAGTATCATCTAGTTAAAAAAGAAAGAAATAATAAGGTCTGACTGAGAACTTACATTTAAAGGTATAAATCTGCTTACTTTGAAAGTGACCAGGAATCTGGGCTTGTCAAAAAGCACCCTTCCTGGGGTTCATACTGCATCTGACCATGTACCTTAGAAAGGGCAGATGGTGACTCTACTTTATGGGGCTGGGCAGGGGCAAGGGGCTGGTGGCCTGCCAATATAAAAGCAAGGCACTCTATATACAAGTTTGGGAAACAAAACTCAGTAATTTATAATTAGCACATTTTCCTTACAAATTAACACTTCCAAAGTGTTGGGAAGAACCGCTGACATTTTGTTGCTGTAGTCAATAGCTTTATATTTGTTAAATTTCTTGTTTAAATTATTAAATAAAAGTAAATTATGCCAAAGTTACCTTCAGTAATTTGTAGTATCCGCAATTTGAAGCAAGTGGAATCTGAACTTCTGAAGTTAGGAAACAGTAACGTCTAATCTAAATTCTGTTTCTAATGTTTTCCATCAATTTCTCACTCTTTCTAATAATCTGTCTTTGAGCCTTCCCTTTAACTGGCAGACAGTTTCTGAGGTCCGCGGGCAGATGCTGCCTCTTTACAGAGGCTATCGCGTGTCAGAGAGAGGTCTCTGAAGAAATTATATTAAGGAACAGAGCACCGGCTGATTGTTTTCAACTTGCAAACCTACTTCTAGTATGAGTGCCCCTAGGGAATCTAATTTAACGAAAGCTGCTACCAACATTAATGGGGGACACAACTTACTGAATCAGTGAATGAAAAGAGTCTCACGTTACAGACTTTAAGATAATCATTAGTGATCCTTTAGCTTTTCTTCTTCAGAGTAAGTGGTCACTATTTCTATAAAATGCCGCTCTCTTCCTGCCATGACTTGGAAGATTCCAACTGGTCTTGGAACAGTCTTTGAGTTGATGTGTTATCAGCTCAGACTGTGGCCAAAGCAATTAATTCTGGAAAGCCCTTGGACAGCCTTGAAGAGGAGCAAACACCAGCTGGGTGTTGTTGGGAGGGTCATTACCACAGAGTGAAGGACCCCAAATTATAAAATACACTAAGGGAAGGGAGGGACACATTCCTCTCAAGTGGAAACAGCATTAGAGAAGTGAAGAGGGGGGTTTGGTAGGGAAGCAAGTTCCAGCACTTTCACGTGCCCAGTCACCATGTGGATGTACCCCCCTCTCGCCCCAAGATCACCAGCACGATACACACAGACGAGCACATGTGCCATCGACACTGGAGCTACCAACGCACATGTGTACACGTGTTTCTGTCTGCACCCCCCGAGCGCTGACAGACGGGGTACACAGATCTCTCACAAATACCACCAACCACGGTAGAAAGATCCCAGTGCCCAGGAATTGTCGTAAAGGTAACTGTGGTGTCAGACGTTTTAAGGGAACACGGCTGGCGTGATCTCCCGCATGCGCATGGGGCGTGTCAACCTGACTAAGAGACTCTAGGAGTGGGGTGAAGCTCATGAGAAAGTTAGAAAGGAGAAAGGAGGAGGGACATGTCTTCTGACCGGGAAAGTGAATGAAGGCAAGGAGATATAAACAGCCTGGCGTGCAAAAAAGCAGGTTCAGAATGACGACCGTCACATTAAAAATCCATGAAGAAACACTGGCCGCAGGCTACATTTCCAACAGTTACACAGATCGGGGTCTAACCACCTAAAGAGCATTATGTCATTGAAAAGATGATGTTTTAGAGTTTATATTAACTATTTACAAATAATAATAGATTTATCAAGCATGACACAAAATTAAATCACATATAAGCAGTATGTGTGTTGTAAGAAAAAGACACTATGAGAAAAGACCAGAAGAAAACATGGCAGCACACATAACAGCAATGGCCCTGTGGCGAGCCTTGTGGACGCCTTTTTTCTTTATAAATTTCTGGATTAGTTCCCTTTTCAACAGTGATTATGCAACTTTCCCTCCGAAAACTTTTTAGTGTGGCTGTCTAGGTCTCCAGAGATTGCAGGTGAGGAACCGCCGGGTGGGACAGTGAGGGGAGGCCGCAGAGGCCAGGCCCGTCGGTACCTTCAGGGGGAACTGCTGGGTGAGCTCGGGCACGTAGGCGGTCCCGGCCTGCTTCTTGTGCAGTGACACGACCACGAAGTACTCGAAGAGCTGCCTCTCCTGGTACTCGACAAGCTCCCGGTCAAGGGATGGGTATCTTGGGGCCTGCTTGAGGCGGGACTTCACGTTGACCAGGCGTTGACTGTGAGCTGGAGAGAGAAGCGACAAGTGAAGGAAAGAGGAGAGAGCGCCGGAAGGTGTTGGCGCTGCACAAAGCCGCATAAGGGCACCCCATTCTCGGCCTCACTTTTGCTGATCCTAAAAACGTGTTTCCGCATTTCATAAATGAATGCAAAACTCTTCGTGTGGGATTCTTGTCGCAGTTCTGGGAGGAGCAAGATTTGACACGCCCCCAGGCTAAGGGTGCAGGAGCCTGCTGGCTTGGGGCGGGGCGCGCGCAAGCCGGACTCAGACCACCGGCAGAGACGCACAGGACCAAGCGCGTCGACGCGCTCACTCGGGGGTGGGGAAGTGACGGCCCTGGGATTGTAAGTGATTTCCTCGTGACCACATGGCAGTTTTAACAGAAGGGGGCAAGAAGCCCCGGGCTCTGGAGTCCAGCAGCGCGTCTGTGCCTTCGACAGGTGTGAGAAACACCTGCGACACCATGGGAAGGCCTGGGAGCGGGGCCCTGCCGTTGGGGGCCCCGGGCTCTCCGGAGTCGTGGACTTGGTGACACAGGCACACAACTGCCCTCCCCTGGGCACTGAGGCTGCCACTGTCCCCACAGATGGACACTGTCCCCGCTCCCAACAAGCTCACGCAAGGACACTCTGCCTGTCCCTCGAGGCAGGCGGCGTCCCAGTCACCTGCCCGTGCCCTGCACAACCATGGCTCCTCTCACCTTTAAGCTTCTCCTCGGTGTCACTGTCAGACTCGCTGTTCTCATCCGTCACTAGACCAAAAAAGGCAGAAAGTGCAAATGTGATTTTGTATGTGGTAACACAAGTCCAAGATTTAGTTCAGAGGGAGTGCTTTCTCCTTGCCTCTTTATTTTTTTTAAGATTTATTTTTATTTATTTATGCATACAAGAACTGGGGTGGAGGCCAGAGTGTGGGGGGATGAGAAGATTCACCAGAGACAGAGTGGGGAGCAGAACAGGCAGATCAACTGAAATACACTGCTGAGGGGAGCAGCGGGCAAGACAGGAGAGGTCTGCTGTGCCATGTGGGAAGCTCCCTGGCCGGGGATCGAACTCACGTCACAGTGGCTGCTGACAGCTTGACAGCCCCGAGACTTTAACCCCTGCGCCACCAGCTAGGCCCACTTCTTGCTTCTTTAAATGGACTGTATTAATGATGTCCGTGCCAAGCTAAATGGGCAAACTGCGTTGGCTCTAGTTCAGAGGGTACGTACATTGAACGTAGAGCCAGTGTAGCCAGGGAACAGGGGTCGCACTGGCAAAGCACACAGTGCTGGGCCCACTTTACGGCTGGGCATGGAGAGAGGACACGCCTCAGGGCTGAGCCCCAGGCTCCTGGGCGGTCAGTCCCGGGGAGACATTCATCGAGCACCCACTTGAGCGCCTCCGTGCCAGCCAACCACAAACAGGCAGTCGCTCCCAGGAGGCATCGTTCCCAGACCCTTGGGGGAGGAGGCCCAGCAGCCAGTCCTACCTTTCCCCGAGTTGCTCTCTGTGGACTGCGACAGCCTCTTCACCCGTTTCTTCCCTCTCCGGGCCTCATAGATGGCATTGATGCGCACCACCAGCTGCCAGACACCGGAGAAGAGCCAGCATGAACAGCCCCGTCCGTGCGCAGCTGGGCCTCCTCCGCCGCCCATCTCCAGGGCGACCGAGGGCAGGGACACATGGGGGCGGGGGATGCCCCCCACTGCCCTGCTGGCATCTTTCAATCTTTCTTTCCTGCCAGACAGGAATGTAGCTGCAAGGACACTTAAAGGAGGCTGCCAGCCCCACTGACGTACGGGAACGTGGCTGAAATATGACATCACGTCCAGCTGGGAGCCAGACCAGCTCATGTCTGAGGGTGGGATGGCTGCTGTCTCTCCGATACCGTGATGTCACCACGGTTTGGAAATGCACTTCTGTCCCCTCGCCCCCAACAAAAAGTTCCAAGGCAGGCCCCTTGGGTGGGACCCACGCAAAGAACGTCTGAACAGCTCCGAGTGGGGGCACCTTGAGTCCCTGCACCCAGGACTCTGTCCTCTCTGCAGAGGGCCACTCACTCCAGGCTGGCTGAGCCCTTCCGCGGCTTCTCTGGGGCCCAGAAGCTGAGTCATTCAGCAGGCTCCACCACTGAGAGGCACTTTCTCCAGGCTGACTCTGGCACGGCCATCGTGTGGCCGAAACTCGGGGCCACCCGCAGCCCTTTCAAGAACAGAAGCATCCTGAGTTCCATCTGGCTAGACTTCCGGGTTAAGGGTCACTTTGAGGAACTGGATGAAACCTATGGACAATCTCTATCTTTCGCACGGGGCTGCCCCAGGGCACAGGCTCCACGTGGTGCCACCTCGACCTCAGAGTCCAGGTCAGCACAGGAGCGAGCTCTGCCGCGAGAAGGCAGGAGGGAGGAAGCAGCAGGCGCTTGAGGCTTGGCACTAGGCACACAGCTGGGACCTGGAGGGCAGGCAAGGCCTGGGCTAAGAGGAAGGCAGCAGGACTGCCAGAGTGAGTGTGACGGAGGCCCTGGCGCCCTGGCCTGCTGGCCTCACCGCGTCCTCCTGGCCTGTGCCACAGCAGGCAGAAGGGCCTGGTGATCTGCTCCCCGCCACCCCCCCGGCCCTTCCTCTGAGGGAAGGGAGCACAGGGGAGCACGACGCTTGTTACCTTGGGTATCTTTCTCTTCTTTCTGCCATTCTGTGGGTCTCCAAGGTTAAAGAAAGTGTCGTCAGGGCTGCTGGGGGTCGAGGGGGGGCTGGTTTTGGAAGGTGATCCAGTTCCATCCCGACTCAGCTTCCTAGTGTCCAGCAGTTTGAAGTTCCTCCTCTCTGAATTTTGCCGGAAAAAAGCAGGTTTGGACAATGACTGCTGTGAGGGGGAAAGAGAGAGGAGAGGAGATGAATGCGGGGGTCTAGGTGGAGGGTGACTGGCGTGATCCCAGTGATGGGGAGCAGAGACGGAGCCGCGTGGCTGGCCCGTGATCGGGGTGTGTGGAGCTGAACTACATCCACAAGGGCTCCATAAATACTTGTCCAACTGTGGAAAATTCCATCTGCAATGAGCTCCAAGGAAATGGCCCTGATTCCTACACTGCCTTGGAATCACATATCCACTTGCTGGCAAAAAACAGGCATTTGTTTTCATTAGAGATTTAGGCTGTGAGAGTGTGCCCAAAGATGCCACTTGCGAAAAGGTCTGAGAAGAAAGAAAACAGCAGGCAAGCAAGACACAGCACAGCCCCTTCTAAAGTGTGTCAGGAGCCAGTGCAGGCTGAGTGGGGCCTGGCCTGCTGGAGAACGGGGCTCTGTGGGTGTCCCAGAAAACCCAAAACCAGCCACCAAATATCTAGGAAGCGTCTGTGAGGGGCTGGAGCTGAAAATAGAGAAGACCTGGTGTGCTCCGGGGGAGAGGTGAGCAGGTGTGGGGCACACCTGAGGACAGGTGGGGAGGTGAGGAAGAGAGACCAGACCAAGGAGCACCTTGTAACTCAGACTGAGGGCCGGGAAGTGACAGAAGACCCCGAATCATCTGTGGAGGGGCTTGGAAGTGAGGGTGCAAATCTTGGCCATAAGGGGCCAGAAAGCTTTTTCTTAAAGGCCAGAGAGTAAATATTTTCAGCTTTGTGAATATTTGGGATTTGGAGACATCCCGTTTCCGTCACAGCCACTTGATTCCACCATGCAAAGGCCAAAGACAGCACGGAAGAGAAGGTGTGGCTGGATTTCCATCAGGCGACCGGCAGCAGTTTGTCTGACCTGCCTAGGGCCCTAAGGATGATGGTGGGTAACCGCAGAAGATTCCAGCTTTTGCTCAGAAGGTCTCCCCTGACGAGCCTGGAGTAAAATGCCCAATGATCCTGTGTCTCTCCAGAACAAGCTCAGGCCCAGCTCTGACGCATGGGCACACAGAGTTGCCCTGATCTTATTGGATTCACGAGGGACATGACGGAGAGGGGGCAGAGCTCAGTGGTAGAGCATTGGCCCGCAGGTCACATGGACACAACAAAAGGCTGGCACTGTCCCAAAGGGAAGGCAGACAAGGCCTCAGTTGGAGTCTCTAGAGTTATTTTAAGAGACCGCTCATGATGGGTCTTAGGGGGCATCTTAGTGGGGAGGCGAGGCAGCAAGGAAGCTGCCCCCAGAGAAAGATGACCTGGACCCAAGCCAGGGTTTGTTCCCCCTTCCAGTTGGCGGATGCAGGCTGATGGATTAACCCCTTCTTGCCCTCTATTGTCCTCACCCTACTGCCTCAGGAGATAGCGACAGCAGGAGACTAAAAGTAGCTCTGCTATGAAATATCCCGTCTCCTTCCTGCTTATCTCAAGCTCCTTCCTGGTCTCTTACTTTCCTAAGAAGTGTTCATTGTCATTCACACAAACATACACAATTGTTCAAATATGCCCTCAAGTACACATATTTATGTGATTATAGCCTTAAATATACATAGACGGACAGGCAGACAAGCACTTGGATTCTAACAGTCACAATGTCAGTGACGAAGGCAAGGCTGTGACAGTAAAACGACGGAATGCCGCGCGGGCACTAGAAATTGTTTTAAAAAGGAAATTAATGACATGAGGCAATTCTCAAAATAAATTTT